>SJXQ01011977.1:67746-105695 GCA_006408695.1 Aepyceros melampus | reverse complement strand
GAGCACAGAAGAATTGATGCTTTTGACCTGTGGTGTTGGAGAAGACTCTTGAGAGTCCCTTGGACTGCCAGGAGATCCAACCAGTCCATTCTGAAGGAGATCAGCCCTGGGATGTCTTTGGAAAGAATGATGCTAAAGCTGAAACTTCAGTACTTTGGCCACCTCATGCGAAGAGCTGACTCATTGGAAAAGAGTCTGATGCACGGAGGGATCGGGGGCAGGAGGAGAAGGGGATGACAGAGGATGAGATGGCTGGGTGGCATCACTGACTCAATGGACATGAGTCTGAGTGAACTCCGGGAGATGGTGATGGACAGGGAGGCCTGGCGTGCTGCGATTCATGGGGTCACAAAGAGTCGGACACGACTGAGCGACTGAACTGAACTGATGGACATACCACATTTATTGTCATTAATGGATTTGGAGCTGTTTCCACTTCTGACTATTATGTATAATATTACTATGAATATTTGTGTGCAAGTTTTCTGTGGATTGCTGTATCATGTATTAGTATGTTTAGCCTCTCTGAAAAACTGCTAGACTATTCTATAAGGGGCTGCCTCATTTTAAATCCCCAGCAGCGGAATATGAACATTTCATACTCTTTCCAACATTTTATTGTGCTTCTTGTTGCTATTGTTTATAGTGAATGTGAATGAATGATGTGCTCAGTGATATTTGACTCTTTGTGACCCTTTGTACTGTAGCCTGCCAGGCTCCTCTGTCCGTGGCATTTTCCAGATAAGAATATGGAGTGGGTCGCCATTTCCTCCTTCAGGAGATCTTCCTGACCCAGGAATCTAACTCACATCTCTTGTGTCTCTTGAATCAAAGACAGATTACTTATCTGCTGAACCATTAGGGAATCCCAGTGAATGTGAAGTTGTTTCTTGTGGATTTTTGCATTTCTCTGATAACTAATGCTATTGGCCATTTATTTAACTTTTTTGGAAAAATATCAATTCAGATTTTTAATGTATGATTTTAATTGGGCTATTTGTCTTATTTTAATTACTTTTTAAAAGTTCTTTATATATTCTAGGTATAAGAATCTTAACATATATATGACTGCAAATATTTTTCCAGTTCCAGAAGGTTTTTTGCACTTTCTTAAATGTATTCCTTGAAATATAAGTTTTCAGTTTTAAGTCTGATTTATGTATATATTGTCATCGTCATTGCTCAGGTCTTTTCATATCATATCTAGAATCCTTTGCCAATTCTCAGATCATTAAAATTTTAACTTTATGCTTTTTCTAAAAGTTCAATAGTTTTTGTTCTTATATCTAAGACTTTGATCTCTTTTGCATCAATTTTGTATTCAGCGAGTTAAAAGTCAACTTTCATTCTTTTGTATGTGTATATAAGCTGTCCCAGTACTTTTGTTAAAAAGGCAATTGTTTTCCCAATGAATGGTTTTGAACCCTTATCTAAATCAGTTCACCACAGATACATGAGTTTCTTTATAGACCCTCAATTCTGTTCCATTGATCTACAGTCTATTCTTACCAGTACAACGTTTGGTTCCAAATAGGAAAAGGAGTATGTCAAGGCTATATATCGTAACCCTGCTTATTTAACATATATGTAGAGTACATTATGAGAAACGCTGGGCTGGAAGAAGCACAAGCTAGAATAAGATTGCCGGAAGAAATATCAATAGCCTCAGATATGCAGATGACACTACATTTATGGCAGAAATTGGAGAGGAACTAAGGAGCTTCTTGATGAAAGTGAAAGAGTGAAAAAGTTGGCTTAAAGCTCAACATTCAGAAAACGAAGATCATGGCATCTGGTCCCATCACTTCATGGGAAATAGATGGTGAAACAGTGGAAACAGTGTCAGACATTATTTTTGGGAGCTCAAAAATCACTGCAGATGGTGATTGCAGCCATGAAATTAAAAGACGCTTACTCCTTGGAAGAAAAGTTATGACCAACCTAGATAGCATATTCAAAAGCAGAGACATTACTTTGCCAACTAAGGTCCGTCTAGTCAAGGCTATGGTTTTTCCTTTGGTCATGTATGGATGTGAGAGTTGGACTGTGAAGAAAGCTGAGTGCTGAAGAATTGATACTTTTGAACTGTGGTGTTCGAGAAGACTCTTGAGAGTCCCTTGGACTGCAAGGAGATCCAACCAGTCCACTCTAAAGGAGATCAGCCCTGAGTATTCTTTGGAAGGAATGACACTAAAGCTGAAACTCCAGTAGTTTGGCCACCTCATGAGAAGAGTTGACTCGTTGGAAAAGACTCTGATGCTGGGAGGGATTGGGGGCAGGGGGAGAAGGGGACGATAGAGGATGAGATGGCTGGATGGCATCACTCACTCGATGGACATGAGTTTGAATGAACTCTGGGAGTTGGTGGACAGGTAGGCCTGGAGTGCGCAATTCATGAGGTCAAAATGAGTTGAACACGACTCAACAACTGAACTGAACTGAACTTTGTAACAAATTTGGAAATCATAAAAACTGGATTCTTTAACTTTTTTTTTTTTCTTTTCTTTCTCATTGCTATTTTATTTGATTTCTCTTTAGGGTTCCTTAATGGCATGTGAGTTTTAAGATAAACCTGACAATTTCTATAGATAGGTGGGATTCTGATGAAGATTCCATTGAAACTGCAGAGAAAATTTTATTGCCATTTTTTACTATATCAAGTCATGATCTTGGGACATTTTCTTATATAATTTGAACTTTAATTTATTTCAGCAAAGTTTTGTCATATTGGGAATATAAGATTCAAGTTCTTTGTGCAACTTTTGCAAGTATTTTACTCAAGCATTTTAAACAAACAAATTTCTTCATTTCTCTTTCTTTCATTTTTCAGGCATTTACTATTTAGTTGTAAATATTTCTTCTTAAATCTGTTAAGACAGAATTCACATACCATACAATGAACCCCTTTAAGTACAATGCAATGGTTTTTAGTATATTCATAGCGCTGTTTTTAAGTTTTATTCATGTTTGAAGAAAAGCAGTTGACTTTTGTGTATTGGTATTTTACCCTGCCATCTTCTTACCTGTTGGTATTCCATCTAATCAATTTTAATAGATTCCTTAAGATTTACTATATACAAGATAATGCCATCTTTAAATTAAGATACTTTGATTTCTTTTCCAGAATGGATTTCTTGTGTTTCTTTTTTTGTTGCCTAATTGACTAGAGCCTCTGGCACCATGTTGAATAGAAGTGTCATGAGTGAACATGATTGTTTTTACTTTCTCGATCTTTGAAGAGAAGTCTCTGGTCTTTGAACATTAATTTTAGCTGTGAGTTTCCCATAGATACCCTTTATCTGGTTGAGGAAGTGGATTATCTTCCACTGTTAATTACTGAAAGGTTTCATCATGAAAAGAAGTTGAATTTTTTTGTAATTGTTGAACTAGGTTTTTCTTCTATCTCCAGATTTGGCCTTTCAAGATCTTTCTTTCCAAGTAACTTGCCAATGCCTTTACCTGGGTATTTATAATACATTTCTCAAACTTTGTAGTTATTCGTGGCAAGGAGATTGATCTAAATGAAGTTAACATGCCATTGCTGGAATCAAAATATCCCTATCCCACAAATCAGTGTGTGTGTTTGTACGTGTGTGTTTTAATTTTCATATATGGGAATATTTAATCCATGCTTCCTTTCTTAATTTATTTCTTATTATAATTACAGTCTGATAATTATAATTTATATGTTTGGGATTTCCTTTATGTTTTAGTACATGATAATTGTTTTCTATGTGCTTCTAGAATGATGTTGAATACTAGATAGAGCTTCTTGCCCCTTTAAATACAACTTCACAAGTGGCTCCGATAGTTAAGAATTCACCTGTGATGCAGGAGACACAGGTTTGATCCCTGGGTCAGGAAGATCCCTGGAGAAGGGAATGACTGTCCACTCCAGTATTCTTGTCTGGAGAATCCCATGAGCAGAGGAGCCTCATGGGTTACAGTTCGTGTGGTTGCAAAGAGTTAGACATGACTGAGTGACTAAACACACAGGCACCCCTTTATATATCCTATAGCCTTTCCATTTGGGGGGACAGATATGTCAAATTATCTTACTAAGAATAGATTTTTGTTATTCATTCTGTGGCAATCTACTTTATTTTCAGCTGGGTTCTGCAGAATCTTTTTGTGCAATTTTATCCAGATGGCAATCAGAGGTGATAAAATAATTCAGTGACACAGAGAGAAACAAACATAAAGAGACAGAGGAGGGGAGAGAAAGAGAGAATTGACCTTTTAGTAATAGCTATAAAAATATTTCTGGGAATTGCTGTGACATGATGATCAGACTGTTCAAAATGCCTCTATCTATCTCTATGGCAAGGAGAGATGGTTGCTTTAATGGACTTGGCTTGTTTTACCTTCCCAAAGAATTGAGGAGGGAGTGGGATCAGATAATTGTGTGTTGAGGGTGGGAGGGGACACTTTCATAGATATTTTAGACAGATACTCTATGTTTACACATCTGCTATTCTTAATACTCACATAAATGTGGAAATAATTTATTTTCTTTAATAAATATTAGATATTTGAACTCTGCACGGTAATACTAAAATGAAAATGAATTCAGAAAAGTTAAGTATATGAGAAATAGACTATCTCAAATATGGAATATTTTTCACTTTTCTAATTAAGATGGTGCTGTGAATAAAGTTTTTATCACATTGCTTCTCCACGGGAGACATATTGTTATTCCATTTTTAAGTGCTTTGTAAAGAGGCATTTCTTCCTGTCAGCTATGTAGCTTAGGGAGCATTTCTTTTTCTTCAGCTTGAAACTGTAAGAAAAAAATACACTCAATATATCTTCTTTTTAATTTCCATTTTGTTCATGAAATTTCCTTTTATAATAGCATTGATATCTTTCATTTTTGTATACTGATATCCCTGCTCCAGACATCTGTCTTTTCTTCAGTGATTTACATCTGCCTTTCTTCACATGTTTTTCACCTCAACAGCACTGTCTTTGCCACCTTCTTAACTTTTCAGTAGTTTTTTTTTTTTTTATAAGTGAATTAGAGTTGCATTTGAAAATTTAAACAAGGATCAACTTTACTTCATGACATTAATATGAAAGTGTTTAAAACAGAACTTTGTAGGAAAAACTTTAAACCTACGAAGCAAATATAATTTATTTAAATCAGAACAAACTGGAGAATTTATAATCATCACATATTCACATTTTATTGATATTAAACATCCCATTTTCTGATCAATCTTTCATATTCAAAGCTTATATTCTTTACCCATGTTTTCTTGAAATTACACTTTTACATTTCTTTGTCAACTAACCCAACTGGGTCAGTAGGGTCACAGCCTGAAAGTCCAGAGCTATTTTATTTGGTGAGAATGTTTAGGACTCTGAGCCCAGGAAACAGCATCTCAATAGCTCTGAGAAAACTGCTCTAAGGAGACAGGAAGGAGAGTCCAATAATGTACAATTTTGTAACAAGAGAGCAGACAGTCTGAATGTCAAAGATCAGATATCAAGTTAAGGAATTTAACATTCTGTGTATGGGAAGATGGGAGTCTCAGGGCTCACTGAATTCATCTCTTTCATTTGCACCTCAGCTGCCTGGAGTCAAATCCTGTTTCTTTGTTCACCGTAAGGACTGGTAGTTGCAGCAGATGGCTGCTTGTTGCACTCCTCAGAGCTCCTCAGCAATCACTGTGGCAAGTGGCTGCGTCTGCTAGTTTGGGAGCCATCATTCACATTAGTGGTGCTTGAAAAGACTCTTGAGAGTCCCTTGGACAGCAAGGGAGTCAATCCTAAAGGAAATCAACCCTGAATATTCATTGGAGGGACTGATGCTGAAGCTCCAAAACTTTAGTCACTTGATGCGAAGAGCCAAATCATTGAAAAAGACTCTGATGCTGGGAAAGATTGAAAGCAAGAGGAAAAGGAGGCGACAGAGAATGAGATGGTTGGACAGCATCACTGACTCAAAGGACATGAGTTTGAGCAAACTCTGGGAGACAGTGATGGACAGGGAAGCCTGGTGTGCTGCAGTCCCTGGGGTTGCAGAGTCGGACACGGCTTAGCAACTGAGCAACAATAACAGTTCACATTTGGAGACCAGAATTCGCTGATGGCTGTGACATTGTATTTATTGATGTGGCAGGAGATATTTTTATTTCGTAGTATTTTTACCAATGTCTCTGTAAGCAGTAGCCTGAACTGTTTTTAATGTTTTCTTCAACTCAGTCTTAAACTGATGTTTGTCAAGTTTTCACACTTTAACTGATCCCCAGCAGTTAAGCCTTCATCTTGTGACTTTCACTTCCTAGTTTTAGTCATCTTCACCTCCTGGTAGCATTTGTCAAGGTTCATTATTCTTTCCTGCTTGATACACAGTTTTCACTTGGTTTCCATATAATCACACTCCTTCTTTGTTCTATCTTATTTTCTACTATTCAATCTCCTTTGTTCTTTTTCTTGACTTTTTAATAAAGAAATGCCCAGGACTCATCTTGTTCTTATTTGTTCTATCTTTCCTATGTTCTCTGATGACTTCATCCAGGGTAATGTCTTTAAAAATCATTTTTAAGCCAAGAACTCTGAAATTCACATGTTTAGCAACATATTGTCCCACAAATTTCACATGCATTTTCAACTGTCTACTATCTACTGTTACTTGAATATCTAATGGACAGCTCAAATTAAACATGAACAAAACTGCTGGCTGGCTCTCTCTCCAAAAAAAATACTACACTTAACACTTATATTCTACACTTATATACTACTTATATACTACACTTAACACTTATATCAGTTCATGGAAACTCCATACTTCCAGTGTCAGCTCAAAGAGCTTCTACTCACCTTGACTCTTGTCTTTCCTCCTATGGTATAGCCAAATACCAGGAAATGCTGTTTCAAAATTTATGCAGAAATGGTCCTTTCCCATTTTGTCACAGTTCCATCTCCATCCAAACCACAACAATCTATTCCCTGGATTATGACGATGGATGCCTAACCATTCTCCCTACTTCTATCGTTAGTCTCTAAAGTGCATCCTCAACAAAACAGGACTACAGCAATCCTTTTAAAGCACAAGTCAATTTGTGCATTTACCATTGGCTTCTATTTCATTCAACATAGAAGACAAGAGTTTTCAAACTGGCTTGTAAGATGCTACTTAATTTTATCAGTCCACTGCCTTCCTCACTATTTTCTGTTGTACTTTCTCTTACTTTTTATGCTCTGATCACACTGGTATCTTTATCGTTCCCTGAATATGCTAGTTATGCTACCTTTTTACTTCCTTTGTTCCACTCTTTTTTTTTAATGACTAAAATAATCTCCCCAGATATTTCTTTAGTTAGCTCCATTACCTCTTCCAAATTTTTATCCACATTTTATTTTTCTTATTTTGAGAACTCAAGCAATTTTTCTAGTTTTACTAAGAAATAATTGCCATGTATCATTCATTATACAAGGCTAAAGTGTACAGCATTATGGTTTGATTTACACATACAGTTAATACTTGAACAAATGAGTTTGAACTGAGAAGATTCACTTAAATGCAGATTTTCTCCAATTAATACAGTACTAATATTTTCATTTTATAGGTCTTTAAATTAACTAAAGTAGGGGAAAATTAATGTTTCATTAGAGATCATAATATATAAAATCAAAAGAACTAGGATTTGATTTCTGATTATATCCAAACTGTTTCTGCTTCCTTCCCTTAAGTGAGTCATTTATCAATTCTTTTGTTTCTAAGTTAGAGATAACAGTATGGGATTTCAACTATGCAGGAGTTGGTAGCCTTAGCCATCTTGTTCCAGAGCCATCTGTTGTGAAATGATTACTGCAATAAGTTCTGTTATCATTCATTATCTCATATAGAGATAGTAAACAATAAAAACTTAGGATACTTCAGAATAAATTTAACCATGGAAGGAAAAGATCTCTACTCTGAAAACTGTAAGACATTGATGAATGAAATAGAGGAAGACACAAATAGAAAGATATCCCATATTTATTAATTGAAATAATTAGCTTTATTAAAATGTCAATACTACCTAGAGAATGTTATTGACTGTATAAATTCTATACAATCTATAGAATATTGTCTATAGATTCAATGCAACTCATCAAAATTTCAATGGCATATTTTACAGAAATAGGTAAAACATCCTTAAAACTTATATGAAACCAGAAAAGACTCCTAATAGTCAAATAAATTGTGAGAAAGAAAAACAAAGCAGGAAGCATCAGGCCTAGTGATTTCAAGTTGTATGGTAAAGCTATAGTTATTAAAGCAATATGGTGCTGGTATACAAGGAAACATGATTGAATGATCACTAATTTTCTTATCCTTTGGTTTACCATAGAAATTACCAAAATAAAAATAAATATATTTTGTTCAATGATATGATAAGAAGTAAGGCAGATGACAGGTAATGCAGTGATCTTTATATCATAGGATTTGGGTTCCATTTTAGTCTGGTGATATTCATGAAATTTAGACAAATCTGTTAAAGTCACAGTTGCAAAAAGAAAATTTACTGTCTACATGAATTTTAGAATTACTGAAGTGCATTCAAGTATGGTGATAAGATTTCAAAAGACACAGCTGTAGAATAAAAATAAACCACAAACCAGTGAAAAAGTGCATGCATGTGCATTGATTGTGAGTTTGTTTGGGGACACATGAGTAACTCCAAGGCAGTGGTTGAGTAAAGGCTCTGGATGTCAAACTTCTGCTCCCCAAATGAAGTGCCTTGTGATTACTGAGTCTTTTATATCTTCAGTTGTCTTATCTGTAAAATTGGGTCTCAGTAACACCTATCCCATGGACTTGCTGATAGAATTAAATAACAAAAAGCAGTTAGAGCACAGAGAAAACTGTTTCTCACATAGTAAGCATTCAATAAATGTATTTAAAATAAAGTATAAAGATAAAATTTGGATAAATTAATACAGAGCATGTTGAAGTTTCATGTTTGAGCATTCTTTGGGATATACAGGGTAATGAGACTTGTCACACTATAAGAACATTCAATTAAGATACACTAATGAATAGAAAAAAAGTAAAGTCAGATAAATATTTATTTTACATATAATCAACTGTACTAATCCAACTTAAACTAAGAATGTTTTTAGATATAATATGTAGGTTTTGTACATCATTAGCCTGAATTGTTAGATAATTATTTAATTTGATTCTCTTCCTAGTGAAAGGCTACATTAATCACACCTGAAGAAAAACTTACTGTGTTCAACTTAACCATATTTATTTTGTTGCTTTTGAGTACTTGAAGTGATTTTCAAGTTAATATTAACTGTACATGAGTTTAGTACATGTGCTTCCATTATAATTCAATATTTCACACTCAAGAACTTATTTTGTGATGAGTCAGATGTATCTGTAAACAAATATTAGAAGAAAATATTAGAGTTAAAATTGAGATAAAGAACAGGGAGAGGGGCTTCCCTGGTGGCTCAGTGATAAAGAGTCTGTCTGCCAATGTAGGAGACACAGGTTTGATCCCTGGTCAGGGAAGACCCCACATACTGAGGAGCAACTAATCCATGTGACACAACTATGGAAGCCCTCTCACCCCAGAGCTCACGCTCTGCAACAACTAGAGAAATCACCACAATAAGCAACCCATGCACCACAATAGAGAGTAGCCCCTGACAACTAGACAAAAGCCATGTAGCAACAAAGACCCAGCACAGGCACAAATAAATAAATAAATAAATAATTTTTAAAAAAATTAAAAAAAAAAGAACAGGGAGGTGCTGTTCTCATTTTACAGAACTAAGGACATTTTTAATTAAAATAGTACAATGGTGAGATGATTAGGATGGCACTGACAAGAAGGAAGTTGAAATATTCTATAAAAAAACAATCAA
The DNA here is from genome assembly GCA_006408695.1 of Aepyceros melampus. Classification (NCBI taxonomy): domain Eukaryota; kingdom Metazoa; phylum Chordata; class Mammalia; order Artiodactyla; family Bovidae; genus Aepyceros; species Aepyceros melampus. The sequence goes on along the minus strand of SJXQ01011977.1, from coordinate 95,825 downwards.
AATATAATATAGTATACCACATAATTATATATACCATATAACATATATTGGAATATAATATACCACGTAAACTTAAATAATGGAAAGAGGTTAAAAATAAATCAGACAAGGGCATATTTAACCGATTGAAACTGATACCTCAAAAATGTTGATGTAAACAATATTTAATATATTAGTTATTGCACCATTTTCCCAAGTTGAATCTCACTCCTTTTGTTGTTAAATCACAATGCAACTTGCAATGGCAATGCATTGGTAATTGCAACTTGCAATGGCAATACTTCTCTTTAAACTCTTTACTTGGGCTGCCTGGGGAAAGCAAAACTTCACAGGTGAAAAAAAAGAAGCTAAATTTATTTGCTCAAAGATCACATATTGTATAGTTTTCTTTCAGAAAGAAAGCCTTACATTTTGGGACATAAGACTATCCTTTAATAGCTACCATGTATAATGCTAGACTAAATCCCAGAATTACAGTAATAAGATGTTCTACATATAAATAAAATTCAGTGGCTTCTACAGTTTCCCTTTTCTATGATGAATTAAAGCTTAACAATTATTTTTTAAATTGAGTTGTAAGTGAATACTCTTCAGTCACTTGAGTCTTAGAATTTATTAGAATTTATAACATATTCTTCCTTAAATTGTTATTGTCATTCTACCTCATATACTTTTCACTGTTTTAAACAACCTACAATAGAAATTCAGTCTATTAAAGTGTTGGAATGCTTTTAAAATAATCTTTATAACATACTTCTAACTTTAACCTTAAAAATCATTCTGCATGTTGCAGTAGATAATAGTATAACTACTGGGACACAAACAAGAGCAAATGAGAAAATATAAAATTACCTATAACTTACATAAATTAAGTTAAATAAATAGCAATGCACTTTAAAATCATTGTAATGATCATTTGTAGAAAAATTAATTTATAAAATTAGCATGTATAGATGTTCCTTTTTTTTTTTAATAAACAACGAACTTTGTGGATGAAGTTTCTTGTAATATTCTGGAAAACTCATTAGAATAGAGAAGTATTTGGTATATGAAATGAAGCTACTACCATGACAACGAAGCTACTAAATGAGCAAACGGTTGCCAAATATATCACAAACATCTCTGACCTGTTGTCGTTCAGTCTCTAAGTCATCTCCAACCCTTTGTGACTCCATGAACTGAAGCACACCAGACTTCCTTTCCTTTGCACCTTCCATGAGTTTGCTCCGATTCATGTCAAATGAGTCAGTAATGCTATCTAACCATCTCATTCTCTGCTCTCCCCTTCTACTGCCTTCAATTTTTCCCAGAATCAGAGTCTTTTCCAGTAAGTTGACCCTTTGCATCAGGAAGCCAAAGTATTAGAGCTTCAGCTTCAGTGTCAGTCCTTCTAATGAATATTCAGGGTTGATTTCCTTTAGGATTGACTGGTTTGATCTCCTTGCTGCCCAAAGGAGTCTCAAGAGTTTTCTCCAGCATTATGGTTTGAAAGCATCAGTTCTTCTACTCTAAGCGATCTTTATGGTCCAACTCTCACATCCTTACATGACTACTAGAAAAACCACAGCTTTGACTATATGAATTTTTGTTGAAAATGATGTCTCTATTTTGAAATACACTGTCACTGTCTAATTTTGTCCTAGCTGACAAGTCTGTACTTAAATTAAAATAAATAAATGATAAAAATTTGCATTTTCAATTATTATATGTATGATATATGCATATAGGCAAAAACACAAGAGAATACTCTACACATGGACATCACCAGATGGTCAATACCAAAATTAGATTGATTATATTCTTTGCAGTCAAATATGGAGAAACTCTATTCAGTTAGCAAAAACAAGACTGGAAGCTGACTCAGATCATGAACTCCTTATTAACGAATTCTGATTTAAATTGAAGAAAGTAGGGAAAACCACTAGACCACTCAGGTATGACCTAAATCAAATCACTTATGATTATACAGTGGAAGTGAGAAATAGATTCAAGGGATTAGATCTGACAGAGTGCCTGAGAGTTATGGACAGAGGTTCAGGAAATTGTACAGGAGGCAGTAATCAAGACCACCCCCAAGAAAAAGAAATGCAAAAAAGGCAAAATGGTTGTCTGAGGAGGCTTTACAAATAGCTATGAAAGAAGAGAAGGAAAAGGCAAAGAAGAAAAGGAAAGATATACCCATTTGAATGCAGAGTGCAAAGAATAGCAACAAGAGATAAGAAAGCTTTCCTCAGGGATCAGTGCAAAGAAATAGAGGAAAACTATAGAATGGGAAAGACTAGAGATCTCTTCAAGAAAATTAGAGATACCAAGGGAACTTTTCAAGCAAAGATGGGCACAATAAAGGACAGAAATGGTATGGACCAACAGAAGCAGAAGATATTAAGAGGTGGCAAGAATACACAGAAGAATTGTATAAAAAAATCTTCGTAACCCATATAATCATGATGGTATGATCACCAATCTAGAGCCAGACATCCTGGCTTGAATGTGAAGTCAGGTGGGCCTTAGGAAGCATCACTATGAACAAAGCTGGTGGAGGGGATGGAATTCCAGCTGAGCTATCTCAAATCCTAAAAGATGATGCTGTGAAAGTGTTACACTCAATATGCCAGCAAATTTTGTAAACAACTGTGACCATAGCACTGGAAATGGTCAGTTTTCATTCCAATCCTAAAGAAAGGCAATGCCAAGGAATGCTCAAACTACCGCACAGGGGCACTCATCTCACATGCCACAAAGTAACACTAAAAATCCTCCAAGCCAGGCTTCAACGGTACATTAAACATGAATTTGCGGATATTCAAACTGGATTGAGAAAAGGCAGAGGAACCAGAGATCAAATTGCCAAGATCTATTGGATCATTGAAAAAGCAAGAGAGAAAAAACCATCTACTTCTGCTTTATTAATTATGTCAAAGCCTTTGACTTTTTGATTGTAACAAACTGTGGAAAATTCTTCAAGAGATGGGAATACCAGACCACCTGACCTGCTTCCTGAAAAATCTGTGTGCAGGTCAAGAAGCAACAGTTAGAACTGGACATGGAACAACAAGCTTGTTCCAAATCTGGAAAGTACGTCAAGGCTGTATATTGTCACCTTGCTTACTTAACTTATATGCAGAGTACATCATGGGAAGTACTGGCCTGGATGAAGAACAAACTGGAGTCAAGAATGCCCAGAGAAATATCAATAACCTCAGATATGCAGATACACCACCCTTATGGCAGACAGCAAAGCAGAACTGAAGAGCCTCTTGAAGAAAGTTAAAGAGGAGAGTGAAAAAGTTGGCTTAATACTCAAATTCAGAAAACTAAGATCATGACATCTAGTCCCATCTCTTCATGGCAAATAGATGGGGAAGCAATGGAAACAGTGACAGACTTTATTTTTTTGTGCTCCAAAATCCTGGTGATGGTGACTGCAGACATGAAATTACAAGAAGCTTGCTGCTTGGAAAAAAAGTTATGATCAACCTAGACATCATATTAAAAAGCAGAGACATTACTTTGCCAACAAAGTTCTGTCTAGTCAAAGCTATGTTTTTTCCAGTATTCATGTATGGATGGGAGAGTTGAACTATAAAGAAAGCTGAGTGCTGATAAACAGATGCCTTTGTGGTGAAGACCCTTGAGAGTCCCTTGGACTGCAAGGAGATCCAACCAGTCCATTCTAAAGGAAATCAGTCCTGAATATTCATTGGAAGCACTGATGCTGAAGCTGAAACTCCAATACTTTGGACACCTGATGCGAAGAGCGACACATTGAAAAGACCTTGAATCTGGGAAGGATTAAAGGCAGGAGGAGAAGGGGATGACAGAGGATGAGATGATTGGACGGTATCACCGACTCATTGGACATGAGTTTGAGTAAACTCCGAGGTTTGGTGGTGGACAGGGAAGCCTGGCGTGGTGAAGTTCATGGGGTCTCAAAGAGTAGGATACGACTGAACAACTAAACTGAACTGAGGCTTGCACACATATAATATATTTGTGCTTTAACTATAATTCATTACCATGTTTAGAGAATCAGCAGAACTCTAAGCTTTGTCATTTTTGAGTAGTGATGCATAATAAAAGATGATTTAACTGGAAAAAGAGTCATCATGAGTACTCTCTATATACTAATATGCTTCATGTTCTCTTCCTTGCAAATAATTTATAAAAAAAAAAAAACACACACACAGTAAATTGAAAAAAAATGTAATTCTGTGGTTGCACAGTATGATGCAATTTTAACTCAGCATATAGCTAACTTTCAATATGAATTATCTGTATAAATTTAGCATGATTTATGTATCAAAGTTCCAACTTGAGAATGCTACAGATATTTGAATAGGTGAGTAGGTAAATTCTAGTTCCTCCTCTTTAGAAATACTATGTATGTGTATGTATGTAAGTATTCTCACTCTATCTCTTTCTCTTTTTTCAGGGGAGACTTGTGGATTATTATATGGAAATGTTCAGTTGTTGTGGGGCTAACAGAAGCAGAATTCCAATTCCAGTTTCAGATGCAAATTCCAGTGATATAAAAAGTAAACCTCAGTATCAGAACTTTGAGTCAAAGGTGCAATGTTTTACACAATAGTGATAACTAATCCTTGACAGACTGATTTTCAAACCTTTTTTCATCCTCAATATGTCTCAGTAAGATTAAGGAAGCAAAATTCCTTGCCAGGTTGCCCAAAAAAACAATGAGAATAGTATTGAAATTTTAGTCTTTTTACTTTAGATATTAGTGTTTCATTGCTCATATAGCACTGCTTTTCCTTGGCTTTCTCGGATCCTTGATGCTAGAATAGTTAATTTCATATATACACTCCTTCCATCTCTCTAGTTAGTATAATACCACCCACATCATTAAGATATTTTGGTCTCACATCATTAAGATATGTTCTTATCAGTGTTATATAATTTATATGTTTTTAGTAGTGGCCCACATGTCTCTGTTCACAACCAAAATTTAGGTCTCTTAACAATTTCAAACAATATTTTGTTGCAATCTGTCAAAATAAGATGAAAACCAAACTTAAAGATCCTTGGAGCAGACAAAAGCCCAGTTAAACCAGTAAGCAAAATTAATGTAATTTACTTTATGAAGGGGCTTCCCTGGTAGCTGAGAATCTGCCTGCAAAGCAGGAGACCTGGCTGAAAGTAAATAAACTATTTTAAATTCCTCTACTAATCACAAACGAAACTTAAATCATCTTTCTAAAATTGTATTAGTCAATCCCTTGCTTTTTGGAAATCTCCATTTAATTGCTAATCATAATAAAGGTTAAGGGCTTCCCCAGGGGCACAGCGGTAAAGAATCTACCTGCAATGCAAGAGCCACGGGCTCAGTCCCCGTATTGGGAAGATCCTCTGGAGGATGACGTGGCAGACCACTCCAGTATTCCTTCCTGGAGAAACACACGGACAGAGAAGCCTGCCGGGCTACAGTTGCAAAAAGTTGAGCACAACTGATGTGACTTAGCATGCATGCATATAGAGGTTAAGCAGCCTCATTTAAATCGGCCTGTAATGTCATGCCTGGTGGTTTCATACCAGTCTGGGGTTTGAAGTTACCCAGCTTGAGAACAGTTCGTTTTTGCTCAATCAGTTCAGTTCAGTCACTCAGTCATGTCCAACACTTTGCAGCCCATGAACTGCAGTATGCCAAGCTTCCCTGTCCATCACCAACAACCAGAGCTTACTCAAATTCATGTCCATTGAATGGGTGATGCCATTCAATTATCTCATCCTCTGACATCCCCTTCTCCCACCTTCAATCTTGCCCAGCATTAGGCTCTTTTCCAATGAGCAGTTCTTCACATCAGGTGGCCGAAGTATTGGAGCATCAGCTTCAGCATCAGTCCTTCCAATGAATATTCAGGATTGATTTCCTTTAGGAAGGATTGGTTGGATCTCCTTGCAGACCAAAGGACTCTCAAGAGTCTTCTCCAACACCACAGTTCAAAACCATAAATTTTTCAGCATTCAGCTTTCTTTATAGTCCAACTCTCATATCCATACATGACTACTGGAAAAACCATAGCTTTGACTAGATAGCCCTTTGTCAGCAAAGTAATGTCTCTTCTTTTTAGCAGGCTGTCTAGGTTTGTCATAGCTTTTCTTGCAAGGAGCAAGCGTCTTTTAATTTCATGATTGTGATCACCACCTACAGTCATTTTGTAGCCCAAGAAAATAAAGTCTGTCACTGTTTCCATTGTTTCCTCCTCTATTTGCCATGAAGTGATGGGACCCAATGCTTGAAATATATTGTTCAATAAAATATTCTATTCAATAAAATATTCCTATTAAGTTGTCTGAATTTTCCACTGACAAGTCCCATAATCATTCATCTTTTGAGTATGTAATGCATGTTAGATTGTTATTTGAAACAAGTTAGCAAATTATAAATCAGCTGTCTCCCGGAGAAGCATATGCATTTAAGCCAGGTAATACAACGAAGATGAAGTTAAAGCAAAAACCTCTTTCATTAAATAATATGGTAAAGAATATTTAAGAGATCTGTATCTGTATACTGAAAGCAGACTTTTGCTGCTGCTGCTAAGTAGCATCAGTCCTGTCTGACTTTGTGCGACCCCATAGATGGCACCCAACAGGCTCTTCCGTCCCTGGGATTCTCCAGGCAAGAACACTGGAGTGGGTTGCCATTTCCTTCTCCAATGCATGAAAGTGAAAAGTGAAAGTGAAGTCCCTCAGTCATGTCTGACTCTTAGCGACATAGTCCTTTCCAAATGATTCTGTATTTTTCAGGGTTACTGAAAGGAAATGATAACCCACTCCAGTATTCTTGCCTGAGAAATCCCACAAACAGAGAGGTTTGTGGGTTCCAATCCACAGAGTCACAAAAGAGTCCCACTCGAGTTAGCAACGTAACAATAAGGACAGTGTGAAATGTTATCAATTGTGGGAAGCCAGGTGAACCTTTACAGAGACTGTCTCTGAACATCACCTTCTCCATTAAAAAAAAAAAAAAAAGAAAAGAAAGAAAGAAACATTATATTAATAATGTCTCCTCTATGAATTGTTATAAGAAACATATGAAACACTTCATAACATAAAATTTTGCAAATTAGTATTTATACAAAAATTTGGTTTTGATCTCTTCATTTGCACAGCAAAAGCATTTCTTAAGGAGGAAGAACAATTTGAAATTCTCTGAATGTTTAATTAATTAATTAAAAGGGAATATTTAATCAATAAATAATAATGTTATTATTAAAACAAAGATGTTTCTGTTTTCTATTCTTCAGGGGTATTTTCTGACTATATATGTCATATTAATAGCTAAAATCTTAAGTAAGAAAGCTGATATAGTTCAAGGACACTTTATTAAATTCTGAAGAAAACATATAGATATCAACTATTTTCCATTTTCTCTTATTCTGCATTAATGTTTTCACACATTTGTAATGTAAAAGTTCTGCATGAATATGATATACCTTCATGAGTATTTAAGTTGCTTGAATAGATTTTATTCCAGAAATAATTAATTCAGAGTGAAAATGTTCTTTTCTTCATATGGAATAAAACCCAATTCAAATTAATGTAATGATGTTTTAACAACATACTGATGAAAAAATGATGAATTGAATAGTTTTGTAGTTTTGTGAGAGTCACAAGCTTATCCTTCAATAAAAGATATTTATTTTCTCTTAAACTGATATTGTATTTCCTCTTCTCCTTTTTAAGTTTATTTGCTTGCTGTTTTATTCTGCTGCTTTCAAATGTGCTAATTTTCATTTTATTCCTCTGACGAGTAATACTAGCTTATTAAGATTCAAACTTAATCCCTACTCAGACTGAATTTACCAATTTTGTATATTTCCAAGAACAAGAAGTTGTCAGCCCCTCCAAGTCTCTCCTGCTATTCCTATCCTTATGCTAATTCAGTACTGATTTCAATAGGAATATGATATGCTGATTTTCATGTTTATACTTGGATTATTTGGCCATTTTTAAAAATTAATCAATTGGTAAAGTTTTACTAAGATTTAATTTATCTGATTTTTCATGTCTTTTCACTTTCAACTGGATTAATTATTCCTTTTGCTGATAATATCCCTAAAGTTATTTCAAAGATTGTCACTTTGTAATTATATGCCTGAGAATATCTGTAATTCACTGTGGCATTTAAATGATAGCTTAGGTCAGAGGACAGTAATTTCATTTTTCCATAAATTGTGAGATAAATATTTGAGACCTTGTAAATATTCGAGACCTTGCAGACCATGTGGCTTTTTTCTCAGGTATCAGCTCTGCCATTACAACAGAAAAGCATACATAGACAAAACAGTAAATGAACACGCAAGGCTGCGTCCCAATACAATGTATGTACAAAACAGGCAGTGGCTGGATTTGCTCTGCTGGCCGTGGTTTACAACAATTGCCTTGGGTGTATATATACTAAAATTCTTGACCTACTTTTCCTGTTGTTATAAATGCATTTCTTTCTTCACCTGGTGATGTATTTGAGGAATAAATTTTATGTATTATTTTCCTATGAGATGTATCCTCTTTTTACCAAGAAATCTTAGATTTTTCTTCCTTTAAAAAATCATCTCAAATTTTACAGTGTGTATCTAGAATTCTGATAAAATGCTCTTTCAATTTGTGTTTATTGTTTTTCTGTCCTATCTTTTTCAGAGCTTTATGAGCCATTTCAATTTGTTTTTAATAATTATAAGAAATTATTGTTTGGTATTTGTGTGGATATTAATCCTTTTATGTTTATATCATTTTTATCTTCTAGGTTCCTTAAATGTTGTTGGTAATTCTAATTTGATTTTCTCATTTTCTGTCTCATCATATCCATCTTCTCTATCCCCTCTGAGTGAATGTTTTGATTTTGTTTTCCATCCAATATTGCTGCTATATTATTCTGTCATTCATTTCTAAAGTGATTCTTTAGCTCAAAATTATATTTTATATATTTATAATATCTTCTAATCAGTCTGAATATATTGCTTAAAATTTTGACCTTTTTCCCATTAATTCTTTCTCTTGACAGATTTTTTTATCCCATAGTGCTTTATCTTTTCAGGTGTCTCAATTGTTTTCCTTGTCACTTATTCCTTTTTCTTTTTTTTCCCTTTTCAGGGCTCTTTAAAGTCAAAGGGAGTTAAATTTGCCTAACCTTCTTTTGTGCTTTTCAGATTCAGTTCAATTCAGTTCAGTTCAGTTGCTCAGTCGTGTCCGACTCTTTGCAACCCCATTAACCGCGGCACGCCAGGCCTCCCTGTCCATCACCAACTCCCAGAGTTCACTCAAATTCATGTCCATCAAGTCAGTAATGCCATTCAGCCATCTCATCCTCTGTCATCCACTTCTCCTCCTACCCCCAATCGCTCCCAGCATCAGAGTCTTTTCCAGTGAGTCAGCTCTTTGCATCAGGTGGCCAAAGTATTGGAGTTTCAGCTTTAGCATCAGTCTTTCCAGTGAACACCCAGGACTAATTTCCTTTAGGATGCACTGGTTGGATCTGAGCTGAAGTGGAATGGGTCTGTGAAGACCTACAAGATCTTTTAGAACTAACACCCCAAAAAGATGTCCTTTTCATTACAGGGGACTAGAATGCAAAAATAGGAAGTCAAGAAACACCTGGAGTAACAGGCGAATTTGGCCTTGGAATGCAGAATGAAGCAGGGCAAAGGCTAATAGAGTTTTGCCAAGAGAACACACTGGTCATAGCAAATACCCTCTTCCAACAACACAAGAGACTCTACACATGGACATCACCAGATGGTCAACACCGAAATCAGATTGATTATATTCTTTGCAGCCAAAGATGGAGAAGCTCTATACAGTCAGCAAAAACAAGACTAGGATCTGCCTGTGGCTCGGATCATGAGCTCCTTATTGCCAAATTCAGACTTAAATTGAGAAAGTAGGGAAAGCCACTAGACCATTCAGGTGTGACCTAAATAAAATCCCTTATGACTATACAATTGAAGTGAGAAATAGATTTAAGGGCCTAGATCTGATAGATAGAGTGCCTGATGAACTATGGACAGAGATTCATGACATTGTACAGGAGACAGCGATCAAAACCATCCCCATGGAATAGAAATGTACAAAAGCAAAATGGCTGTCTGGGGAGGCCTTACAAAGAGCTGTGAAATGAAGAGAAGCAAAAAGCCAAGGAGAAAAGGAAAGATAAAAGCTTTTGCAGATTAGGCAATCTCAGTTCATATGCTACTCACTTTCTCTCCTCCCTACTACTGGCCACCCTTGAATCCTTCATTCATGTCAAAATCTGGTTCCCTCACCATCATCATATCTGTGGGCCTTGGGATTGTGTCATTACCACAGCAGAGGAAGAGAGAAAGCTCCAGGATTCCAGCCTGACTTACTGCTTTTGGGAAGCAATCCAGGATACACATGGGAGGGATTTCCAAATAAATAATATAGTAATTATTAAGATTTTATACTGACTAACATTGTGCTACAGTTTATGAGATACATTCATTATGATTGTAATTATACAAATCTGTTAGCTAAGTAAAAAAGAAGTTAAGATGTGTACAAGCAAGCATAAAGGTTGTTGGTAGGAGAGTTTATTTCTAATCTATGAATGCTCTTGTGGGAAGGTTATGTTTTTGTCTAGTATATCCTGTCACCTTCTTGGGAAATTGGTTTCCTCGAAGTAGTTCAGATTAAAATATCTGACCCAATTGGTTTTTTTTTTTTTAAAGTTCTAATGGTTTATAAAGAATAGATATTTCAAATAAAAAGAAAAAAAAAGCATGTTTTCCTCAGAACAAGAGGCTACATATTTTCAAAATTAGCTGTTACATGAAGGCATAAATGAGAATTATCAAGTGACAAGGGCCACACACCTTAGTGGTCACTTTGCTCTTTAGGTTTTCAGGAGTAAAATATAGAAAAAAGATTTTGGATTTGAATAACTTAAGGATAAAAGTTAGCTAGCATCTTACAATCAGAAATTATCTTAATTATCTTGAAAGTAGGCTTTCTTTTAACATATTCACCTTGTTATAAATTTCTTTATCAAACTGTTTTAAGTAAATTTAATTGAATGAATTAAATTGATATAAAAAGATGGTAAGAGAAAATAAAGTTACTTCCCTTGCTACTATCTATTCCTGTCTCACCTCCAGTAAGTTATCAAACTTTATTTGATCTTTAAATATATATATATATATTTATTTCAAATACTTCAAAGACTCTGAATTTCCTTTGAGGTTAGTATTTCGCCCTCCCCCACCAACTGAACTGCCTAGAGAATACCATTTTAAAATGTTATAAAATTATTCAATGTTGTCAGTGTATATGAACTCACTGAAAGCATGTTTATGAAAGCATAAGTTACAGTAATTGGAATTAATTTAAATTTGAAAGAATAGAGTATTTCACTGAAACTATTTTTCTTATGCCCCATAATGTAATTAGTTTAATAATCCTTGAATTTTTGTGATCTGGAAAGATGTGATGCAATATATAAGGATGAATTTATATTAATTTGGACTTCAGAAGATTCATAATGTAAATATCAATTACATGTAGAATTTTCAGAACACTGAAGATTGTATTCATATTGGATTTTAAATACTGTTTTGAGGATTTATAGTAAAATATATTACAGTAACATTAAACTCCTACTAGTATTCAATATTTGATCATCTTCAACTAGTTATCAAGAGTGAAATATCATTGCAATTTATCTTCTATGTAATTGTCTCATCAAAAATTGATATAGTGATTTTTTTTGTACAGTTTTAGTTGAAACTTAGTCATGTTGTCTTGCATAAATACTTTAATGTTAACCAAAAAACATTACTGCATGTTTTTTTATACTGATGCTAGGTAATTTATGCAGATAATTAAAGAAGTGCTTCAATTTTCATTACATGTTTAAGCATGCTTTCTTTCCATCTAGATTAAGCTTAATGGAGTCATTTGCATTACTTTTAACTGATTTGGAGTTTGTTTGCAAACAAATTGGTATTGTAAAACTTATTGACTTACTTTCAACATATTTCTCCATTTTGTTAATATATTGAAATACTTTCAGTACTATAAGACACTTTGTTAAAGAAATCTTCATTAGAATCAAAGGTTTCTTACTCTCTTGTTCATATGATAGTAAACAAATTTCTGTTTAAAGACTGCTGATTATATATATTATTATCCTAGGCCCTAAAATGAAAAGAAAATAAAGAAAAAAGAAAGAGAATTGGCTATATTGCCTTCCTGTCCCTTGATAGACTAAACAATCCTTATAAAATACATATTATTCTATTCAGAATATGAATACTTCCATTATTGTATAAAGAGATCTTAAACATGATTTACTTATATTGAAGCAATTCAATTTTGTTTATTTAGGTTTTTTTTTTTGCATTCTTCATGTGGATTTGGTAATTTTCTTAGATAACACCCTTTTCTTTCCAGGGTTCATTTTTGGATGCTATTTTTCCTTCTAGCATATGTAAAAAATAGATAATAAAACAAGATTAATTCTAAAAATAGAAATAGTATGGTAACCTAAATTGAAATTATCAAACACAATTTACTACTCTTCTTAAGTCATATTATAGAGTAGAGCCCTCAAGGGTCACAATATATAATAAAATTCTCTAGGCATCTCCTGGATAGAAGGCTCTTGGAAACATACACTGAAAGTCTGGTTAGAGATTTACAGCAGCCTTCTAAGTTATTTGCAAGGTTGCTTTATGTTCTATTTTGCATAGTCTTCTGCTCCTTTTTTGTTATACTTTATGGTCTTCACCCTCTCATGTACTTCTTTTTAATTTACAATCATACAATTAAAAAAATATATTTATTTATTTATCTGGCTATGCCAGGTCTTAATTGCAGCAACAGGCTCAGTATTTACAGCGTATGGGCTTAGTTGCTCATGGCACATGGGATCTTAGTTCCTCAACCAAGGATTGAACCCACTTTCCCTATATTGGAAGATGCATCTTAATCACTGGACTACCAGGAAAAGTCCCCATCTTGTATACTTTTGCTTTCCCTGCCTATTTGGCAATTTGTTGATTGGACAATGTAATAATTTGCAGTTACTCACTCCTTCACTTCTTCATCTTTAAGAACAGTATGCTTTACAAAGAAAAGGGTCATCAGTGTGATTTTCTAATAATATATCAAATAGTTTTTACTAAATAGATTCTTTGTTAAATAAGTGGACAAAATAGCTTTATTCCTTTAATTATTATCAATACATGAGAAAGTCTTTGTATCAGGTGACTATATCCATTAAGAATTCAGATTCAGAACCTGCTCTCATATGTTTACATCAATTACTAGGGATTAGCACAGATTTCTGAAGAAGGCAATGGCATTTCACTCCAGTACTCTTGCCTGGAGAATCCCGTGGATGGAGGAGCCTGGTGGGCTGCAGTCCATGGGGTCGCTAAGAGTTGGACACGACTGAGCGACTTCACTTTCACTTTTCACTTTCATGCAGTGGAGAAGGAAATGGCAACCCACTCCAGTATACTTGCCTGGAGAATCCCAGGGAGAGGGGAGCCTGGTGGGCTTCCATCTATGGGGTTGCACAGAGTCGGACACGACTGAAGTGACTTAGCAGCAGCAGTAGCAGCAGCAGCAGTACAGTTTTCCAAGTGTCAATCACTTGAAGTTTGTCTTGTTTAAATTATACTTAAAAAGTATGTGTCAGTGCACGCTTGGTTGCTCAGTCATGTCTGATTCTTTGCAACCCTGTGGACTGTAGCTTACCAAGGTCCTCTGTCCATGGCATTCTCCAAGGAAGAATACTGGAGTGGGTTGCCATTTCCTTCTCCATTTGGAAAAGTAAATGAATCCAATTGATTCTCTACTTTTAGATATTATGTAAAATTCTTAAAGATCTAATAAATTTACCAAAATCTGATACAGTACAAATAAATGCAAATAATAAGGTGAATGTGTCATTACAAAATTTTGCTAAACATTTGAAAGACAGAAATATCCTACAAGTTCTATTTTTCCTAAATATTTACACATATACTAAGCTTTTTAAGATTATAAAAATTTAAGTATTAAGTCAAACATTACCAAAATTTATTAAGTCTTTTATACATATTTTAGTAAACTTTCTTGGTGTTATTAATAAAACCACTCTTTAGACAACATTTCATATAATATTACTCTTGTTAAAGTAAAATTAAGTCATTATGACACATTCATTACATCACTTACATTATTATCGACACATTCATTTTACTTTTATGAAAGTACATAATACTTTTTTTCTGACAGGCAATGATTTAGAATGAGATCATAAAAGATGAAATGAGGTAACCAGAAGGTTAATATCAAATGTTGTTTGAGGTTAAACTTAACGACTGTGATTCTTTAAAAATGATTTACTTTGTAATTTCACATTACTATCTCATACAATGTTTGATTTATTTTAACTTTGTTTAATTGGCCCAGACACAAAACTAAGATGATGATTGTGGCCCTGAAACCAAATCTATTGGGTAATGAGAAAATGACCTGTGTTGCACACCTATGTGGGTCTTCCCAGGTGGTGCTAGTGGTAAAGAACTCGCTTGCCAGTGGAGGAAACTAAGAGACACAAGTTCGATCCCTGAGTCAGGAAGATTTGGAGAAGGGCATGCAAACCCACTCCTGTATTCTTGCCTGGAGAATTCCATAGACAGAGGAGCCTGGTGGGCTACAGTCCCCAGGGTTGCAAAGAGTCAGACACAACTGAAGCAACTTAGTACAGATTCACACATCTCTGTATTACTTTTACTTCCTCTTAGTGAATTCTTTGTTTAAATTTTCTGAGAGAGATCTCAAAAGCTAGACTGAGTTTTCAATAATCTGGAGATGGGAAGATGTAGAATTACCCTACTCTCTGAAAACTTCTTTACAGAGAAATGGTGAACACTGTGTAGGAGATACTGCCTCTCTTGATTGTTCAAGGCTTTGTCTTTCAAATATTGAAAATGTTTTCCTGATCTTGATTTACACTAGCTGTTTGACCAATGAACAGTTCTGATCAAGGTCCCTCAGTTTATTAGTGGCAGAGACTATTCTACTATTCTAATTCTTGAATTCCAGTCAAGGAGTCATTCCATTGTATCACTTCATCTCATCTAATTTTTTAAGGCACCCATCATCTAATGGATATCTTTTTAAAAGGAAGAAAAGTTCAGAAGAATCTATGCATTCTCTCTGTTAAATAAATATATATATATATTATTAAAATGTTGGCTTTTACAACAATGCATGTGGTTAAATTGCAGGATTTGAGCATTCGTTTCTTACCTGTGGCCTTTTGTCAGTCTTTAATGATACTTTATATGTTTTCATACTCTCCTTGATTAAAGAGCTCCAGAACAAGTGAATTTATACTAGACAAAAACTGTATTTCCTTTATTCTTCCTTCCAGATATTAAAATGAAATTCTTTTGATTTTGAGGTAGCTGAGTTTTTACTGGATACCAGTAACTACAATATCACCTTGCTTTCTTCTCCTACTGTTATAGATGTTGTGAAAAAGAATCATGGGGAGAGTGACATCAGCTCACTTAGGTGAGGTATTATGCTGTTATTCATCTGGAACTATCACTTGTTATTCTTTGAAGGTTGAACATTATTTTTTTATAAGGCTGACTGAGAGACGTATTTTCACAAACATGGAATGCACACCCATCTCCTGCCTGCTTTATTTTTCCCCTTCCTGACCGGCAAAGAGCCATGCTAATCCACTATAAATTGAAGGATAAAGGAAAACTGTGACAAAATTTTATAGATAAAGCTAATTCATAACACTCTTTATATTCTTCTCTGCATTGCTCACTAGGTTAACAGCTTGACATAAGAACAAAGGGATGGGAAAGAAAGTCACTAGTAAAAGCACATAGTATTTGATCTTTGTCACAGAAAAAGAAAAAAAAAATATGTAAATGGTATTCTAGATATGAAACATGCTTAGGATAAAAATGAAAATGACTTATATGGGCTTCACATCTATTTATGTTAGTACTATGTTTTTCTGAATCTATATGAATAATAAAATCTTTTTTATTTAATTGCCATATTTTTTGGCTTCTTATTTTATTTAAATAAGAACACTTAATATAAGTTATTCAATATAACATATTTGAAAGTGTGCAATCCATTATTACTGACTGTAGGTACAAAAGAAGACTGTAAACATTAAATAGTGATATGTTATGACAGGCCAATAACACAACAATGTGATTCTTGTGTGTGTGTATTGTTGGAAAGAGGCTAAAAGAAATGGGAAAAATACTTTAAATATATAAAATGAACCTCTGAAAGTAGTTTCATGTTCTGATATTCTGGGAAGTTATATTTCTCTGTTTGCCAGCTTTTAGAAAATTAAACTATAGTAGATGTATAATGAGAAATAACATGATATAATGTTATCGTAGAGTATTAAAGGAATATTTGTCATCATATGAGCTTTTAATCAAGAACATAGTTTTACAATGAGTTAACATTAACTGCTATTTTCGTGATATTTAACAATGCAAGCTTTATATTCTTTGTTCATCTTCAAACTATCATGTAGACAGATACTTTTGATTTGATATAAAGTAATCATTACTTTAAGTGAAGTTGCTCAGTCGTGTGTCTGATTCTTTGTGACCCCATAGACTGTAGCCTACCAGGCTCCTCTGTCCATGGGATTTTCCAGGCAATGGTACTGGAGTGGATTGCCATTTCCTTCTCCAGGGGATCTTCCCAACCCAGAGCTTGAACCCAGGTCTCCTACCTTGCAGATAGACGCTTTACCGTCTGAGCGACCAGGGAAGTCAGTTAGTCAGTCGTGTCTGACTCTTTGTGACCCCATGGACTATATAGTCCATGGAATTCTCCAGGCCAGAATACTGAACTGGGTAGCCTTTCCATTCTCCAGGGGATCTTCCCAACCCAGGGATGGAACCCAGGTCTCCTGCATTGCAGGTAGGTTCATTACCAGCTGAGCCACAAGGGAAATAAAATTAAATAGTGTTTTTAAATATAGCAGTTTATATATGCATCATATTCTTCAAGTATCTCTAAAAGTAATGATTTTGGACAGATCTTTCAACGTACTAGGTGAGCATTAAAATTATTTTATTAAATTAACACAGTCCAAAAGCTCTGATTTTTTTAAGCTTTTATCTTATACACATTTTTTGTTATTAAAGCTATATATTTCTATTTATGGTCTATGTCTTGAAATTTTCTTTAACTGACCTTGAGCCAAGAAAATGAAATGCCTTAATTGGTACTGATTTATTCTGTCCTTTAAAATTTGATATATGCATGCTAAGTCACTTTAGTCACATCTGATTCTGCAGCCCTGAGGAGTGTATGTGGCCCACCAGACTTCTCTGTCCATGGAATTCTCCTGGCAAGAATACTGGAGTGAGTTGCCATTTCCTCCTCCAGGGGATTTTCCAAGCCCAGGGATCAAACTCGTGTCTCTCATGTCTCCTGCATTGGCAGATAGATTCTTTACCACTAGTGCCACCTTGAAATTTGATCATTAATGTCAAATATAAACATAGCATGTTTTCGTTCATCACTTTTTTCCATGATAGGCAGGTAATACACAAGTAGGCTCATTTCCATTTACTATCATCTTGTGATTTCTGGTATAAAGTGCAAAATGTTTGTTTACTTAGATTGTTGGACTCTGTGAGAGAATATTATACATTTATATTTTCCTACAGTGAATCTTGTAAAATCTAAGATGTCTGTAGACTTGCTGTAACTGGCAGCCGAGACTCAATGCCTCAGTGACCCTGCTGAGCTTATTTTGGGTGAAGCTAAGAAAAAAATATTTGTTAAAATATAACAAGGCAGATCATTAGTATTCATTTTCAATTAGCTTTTCTATTTTGGAGAAGCAGAAAGTAATTAAATTTTTACTGAATAACTTAAAATAGCTTAAAGAGTATGATTGAAACACCTTCAAAGGGAAACAGCATATCATTTTAACAAAGAATGAAAGAATAAAATACAGAAGAATTTTGAAATATGTTCTAATGCCTCTTTATTGCCCTTCCAGTAAGATTACAACAGAGAAAACAGGGCAATACTGGAAATACTATTTTTTTTTTCAATAAAAGATTTCTAACAACCCTCCAATCTCTTTTGTCTGTAAGATACATTTGAATATTTCATATGATTTATATACAGACCTTACAGTTTTCATCCACTTTCCTTTTACAAATCAGAGCAAGATGATCAATTAATCTTCAAGAAAAGAAAGTGAAAGTGAAGTTGCTCAGTCTTGTACCACTCTTTGTGATCCTACAGATTTTAGCCTACCAGGCTCCTCCATCCATGGGATTTTCCAGGCAAGTATACTGGAGTGGTTTGCCATTTCCTTCTCCAGGAGATCTTCATGACCCAGGAATTGAACCTGAGTCTCTCTCATTGTAGGCAGACACTTGACTGTTTGAGCCACCAGGGAAGTCCAAGCTAAAATTAGCTCAGCAAGCACATGCTTCTTTACATGTGGGCCACCTTCTGTAATACTACATAAACTTCTTGAAGAATTGAAAGAAACTATATTTGGTTAAGGAGGATTTCAACGTACATAGTCTAGTAAGTCTCTCAAGGCTCTGGATCTTAATATTTTACAGTAAGTGCTTCCCTGAAGCTCAGTTGGTAAACAATTTGCCGGCATTGCGGGAGACCTGCATTCGATGCCTGGGTTGGGAAGACACCCTGGAGAAGAGAACGGTTACTCACTCCAATATTCTGGCCTGGTGAATTCCATGGATTGTATAGTCCATGGGTTGCAAAGAGTTGGACACGACTGAGTTACTTTCACTAACATTATAGTGATACGCATCAAAAAGTATTTAGCGTCTAAAATTTTTAAACTGTAAACTTCCATGCTGAAGTAGATAGGAAACTTAATTATTGTAGCAGTAGTAAACTAACAGATCTGTTACTTTGTGAGAGTTAGTTGCTCAGTTGTGTCCAACTCTTTGCAACCCAAATGGACTGTAGTCTGCCAGGTTCCTCTGTCCATGGGATTCTCCAGGCAAGAAAACTGGAGTGGATAGCCATTCCCTTCTCCAGTGGATCTTCCTGACCCAGGATCAAACCGGGTCTCCTGCATTGCAGGCAGAAGAGCAGTCTATTTTATAGACTATTGCATCCTAAAGTGAGAGACTTCTACTATTTAAAATGTCCATCTAAGAAGCTACTAAAGTGAAGATATACCAGTTTTTCTTTATGATATCCTCTTTATATATATAAAAATCATCTATATTATACTCAAGTTAAAATGCATCTTTTTCAAATAGAGTTAATGTATAAAAAGTAACTTAGAAAGAATGTTCCATGTTTGTGTCTTTTCATTGTTCATGCTTATGTTTTATTTCTTAAGTGTTATAGCAGGATATTACCGAAATAGATAGCATAATACACACGTAATATAATATGACAAATATGATCTAAATATTTGTGTCTTCTCAAAATATATATGTTGAAATTTAACATCCAGTGTAATGGTATTTGGAAGTAGGGTTTTGGGGAAATAATTCAGTTAGGAGTCTGAAGCCCTGATCAATGGGATTGATGTTCTTTTTAGGCTTTGAAGGGACCAGAGCACTTTCTCACTCCACCTTATAAGGATAAAAAGAAAAGTGGGCAGACGACTGTAATCTTAGAAGAGTGTCCGCACCAGACCTGACTATGTTGCATGTGCTGGAGACTTTTGGCCTCCAGAAGTGTGAGAACTAAATGTTTGTTTAAGCCACTCTGTTGGTGGTATTTTGCTGAGCTGACAAAGAAGTAATAAAAAGTCCCTAAGATAAAATATTTCATGTACATGAAGCATTTCATGTATCATAAATAAGAAATATAGATAGATACCATCTATAAATACAGCTGTGACTTAATTCTGTGAAGTCTAATTTAACTATCTTAAAATTCTCATATTCTATTTTCTTGTATAGATTCTATAATTATTGGGCTTAAATTTAAGCCATGTATTTCTGCTCACCAAGTGCTCAGAATTGCCTGTTACTTGTCTTGACCAAGAGTTAATTGTCAGGTTTCTCTTCTTCCCCCAAATCTCTGAACTGTGCCTCACTCCTAAGCTTAATCAAGAAAACATCTTCCTTAATGACTCATTCTGACTTCAGAAATAAATATTTCTTATTAAACTGTCTTGATCATGTCTGTTCAACTTCACCACTCACCCCCAACAAAGTTCCTACTAGCCAAGCTTCTCTCTCTCTGTTAAAAAATGACTTTTTTTCCACTTTGATTTATCTTATTTGGTACTGCCATTTTGCTTTCACAAAGTATCTTAATACTCTAGACAGAAGAATTTGCTGCATCTAGTTAAGAGTTAATGACCAAAGTTTCTAAACTGAGAAAGTAGTATTTTGTTAAAAATAAATCTGTTGAAATGCAATGGAGCATGTGGCAGAATGAATCAGACCTTTTTCTGTTTGTACTCAACAAAGAGTAAATTCTAACTATGGCATTATGGAAAATTTCATGCTCTCAAATTGAAGAGAAATGGAATTCAGATGATGGAGCTATAATCAAAACAGTAGAAATCCATATGAAACATGTAAGGTGAAAGGAAATGACTCAACACACTTTGAGGGTCACAGATACATTAAGGAACATGATATCAAACAGTGAAAGTGTTCTTCATGTACTCTAAGAGAAGATAAGAGGAAATAATAGTGATCTGTTGTCACACAAAATGAAGTTAGAAATGTAGAAATGTTATTTACATATCCAAATGGAATACAGTGAAACACAACAGCATCTTGGTTAGGAGAACGGTAAGGACATATTTTTTTTTCTTTCTGATATCTCGATGTTGATACTGCTTTTATATTAAAAATAACACAATTCATAGCTTTTTTAAAACAATGATTCTAAAAGTTTTGAACTGTGATTTTTTTTTTTAGTGTAATTCTTTTCCTTGCTTGTATCTTTAAGATGGTAATGGAGAAATTCCTATTAGTAAGCAAACATATGTAATTATTATTAAGAAGGTTATTAAGTTCCCTTTTACTTTTAAGAGAGTAGCTATATTCAAATGAAATATATTACCACTATTTTTATTGTTTAGACAGAGCTAGTACTCATTTAATTTATCACACTTCTATTGCTTATTCACCTTAATTACATTTCATTGTTTCCATCTTGAACAGTAATAGTGTCATCATCACGAATGAGTTTCTCGCATCAAAAAGTGTGTACCTGCTGTTTTCCATCTGCTTTTCTTGCTCTTTCACCTTGCTTGGATGCCTAAGAAGATTCATAATAAATCAGGCAAATCTTCCTACTGTAAGGTACCTCTGTTACAGGATTCTGAAAGAAATCAAGTTAATTTGCAAAATGGGAAAAAAGTATATATTTTTCATATTCACAGAGAATCTCTAGCTAACATTTTCTTTTATCATTTAGACTGCAGCATAGCATACAAAAATACAGAACTCAAGAGTACATCATGATGAATTTTTACAACTTTTATGAATTTTGTAATCTATTTCAATAAAAAATTATGTATGAATTATAAGTTTGAAAGCCTAAAATGCAGAGTAAAAGGTCTGTCTTCTAAAATTTTTAGTTACTGAGTTTGCTTATGCTTTTGTACTAAAAATTCTATTAGATATATTGCACTTCATTTCAAATTTCCCCAAAGCTTAATCAAAGGTATGCCTGTCTTCACAGGTGCTCTGTTTTTTAAGATATGATTTAAAAAAAAATTGTAAATGATTTTTCATTGGATTTGGATGGACCATTTATCCTTGTAGATGTTATTGCTCTGGGAATGAAACTGAAGATCTAAACAGAATGTATGCATACTTTAAAAGTATCTTATTAAAGCAACCATGAAATACTCTATCATGTTTCTTTTTTTTTTTTATTTTTGCTTTTAAAGATAGAAGTGAGTAGTGATAATGTAACATGATTTGCATAGGCAGTTCAATCAAGTCATTCCCCCCACCAGCCCCAGATTTTTTGGTTGGGCACTTTGACTCTCATGAAGATATATTGTATACACAAAAATAAATATATGTGTATGAGTACATGTATATAATTTATGTCAATAGTTTATTCTAAATTACAGTACTTTAAAAGGCATTTCTCTTCTAATTCACATGTAATTTCTGATCAAGTAAAACTTTCACCTGAAAAGTAAAGAATATTCTCTCAGTTTACTAATCTTTGCCCCACATTTGTCTGAGCAAACTTCTGATAACAGATTCCTAATTGGTCCCCTTTCCTCTACTTTTCTCACAGAAGAGCATTCAAAGTGTCAAATGTTGCCCCCCTGAAACAATCTGTTGATAAAGCAAAGCACAATATATTCACAAAAGTGGAGATTACTTCTGTCTTTCTTTCTTTCTTTTTCTTTTTACAAAATCCAAACCCTTTCACTCAGAAGTTACTCACACTGAAATACATTACATTCAGATGCAGACTTTAATTAGGATTATATTAACAGGTACACAGAGAAGGCAAAGATTAAATTCCAGGGTAACATTACTTGCAATACAGATATCTTCAAAAGATGGGAAAGGCTAGAGAAAACATGGAAAACTTGCCTAAAAACAAACAGAAATTCCTTTAGAAGAAACTACCTGAAGGTGGTACAAATGAAGTAAAATGACTATTGACAGAAATTTAAGAGCATTCCAGAAGGAGATGAGTCTAGGGTGAATTATTAGAGATTGGATAGGGAGTGTGATTTATGATGAGACTTTGAATATGAGGTCTTGATTAGACTGGAACAAACTCATGATGCAATAATCCAGAATTTGTAGACATAAAGGACTGAGAGTCCAAGACAGGGCTGAGAGGCAACCTTTGTAGAGTCACTAAGCCTATGGGACCTATTGGTTTTTAGTAACTAACTGCTTTCCAAAAGTGTTGAAACAAATCATAAATGTTCTTTACACTTACATCTTCCTGAACAAATGTTTTATAGAATAGTAAGACCTTGTTAATTAATGTGAATAACTGCATAGTAGAATGTGTTGCTAAAGACATCAAGGTGTGTGGGTGTAGATAGATTTGACTTTCAGTATCACATTTAATTGCCATTCATCAGCTTAAGCTAAAGAATAGAGCATCAACATCTGGATAAGTGGGCAATCCGTTTCTTCTTTCTTGTGAAGTGTCATAATCACATGTGAGGTATTTGAGAGTGCTTGTTTAACCTCCATGACAATCAGATTTCCCTGTTCTTTTACTTGGAGGGTCATTTGTTAGATCATTTGACAGGCCAGCAGCTACACAGGAGTATTTATGATTCTGGAGATCACACAGTTCAACACTGCAACAAAGAAAATACCAAGAGAAGGATTGAGGTCAGAGCCTGTGAATCAGTTTTTAAGCCAGGGTTCAGGAGTGTCTAAATGAAGTTAAAAGAACAGGACCTTAACTCCAACTTGAAAAGCCCTCAGACACATACAGCATTGCTATCTAAAATATCTACAGTTATGATATTTTCATGTTTCTTAGATTTTTTTTAATACTTTTTTATGAGAGAAGTTTCTTACATCTGGAAAATGCCTGAATTTTTTAGGAGGAAGATCAAATGCCTTCCGCAACAACACAAGCAGTTGTTCATTGAATATGTTCTGCTTGTGCCTTTGTATTTACCTAAGGTTGGATCATAGAAAAGACAAGGGAATTAAAAAAAAATAATCTACTTTGGCTTCATTGACTATGCTAAAACCTTTAATTGTGTGGATCACAGCAAACTGTAGAAAATTCTTAAAGAGATGGAAATACCAGATCACCTTACCTGCCTCCTGAGGAACCTGTATGCAAGTCAAGAAGAAACAGTCAGAACCAGGCATGAATAATGGACTGGTTCCAAACTGGGAAAGGATTACATCAAGCCTGTATACCGTCACCTTGCTTATTTAACTTCTTTGCAGAGCACATCATGTGAAATGTCAGGCTGGATGAATCACAAGCTGGAATCAAGATTGTCAGGAGAAATATCAACAACCTCAGATATAGAGATGATACTACCTTAATGGCAGAAAGGGAAGAGTACCTAAAGAGCCTCTTGATGAAGGTGAAAGAGAAGAGTGAAAAATAAGGCTTAAAACTCAACATTCAAGCAACTAAGATCATGGCATCCAGTCCCATCACTTCATGGCAAATAGAAAGGGAAAATGTGGAACCAGTGACAGATTTTCTCTCCTTGGGCTCCAAAATCATTGTGATGATGACTGCAACCATGAAATTAGAAGACATTTGCTTCTTGGAAGGAAAACTCTGACAAATCAAGATAGCATATTAAAAACAAACAAACAAACAAAAAAAGACATTACTTTGCTGACAAATGTATACTTTTTCTAGTAATCATGAACAGAGGTGAGTTGGACCATAAAGAAGGCTGAGCGCCGAAGAATTGATGCTTTTGAACTGTGTTTCTGCAGAAGACTCTTGAGAATCTCTTGTACAGCAAGGAGATCAAACCAGTCAATCCTAAAGGAAATCAACCCTAAATATTCATTGGAGAATGATGCTAAAGCTGAAGCTCCAATAATTTGGCCACATGATTTGAAGAACAAAATCATTGGAAAAAACTCTGATGCTAGAAAAGATTGGGGCCAGGAGGAGAAGGGCACGACAGAGCATGAGATAATTGAATTGCATCATTGACTTAATGGATATGAGTTTGAGCAAGCACTAGGATATAGTGAAGAACAGGGAAACCTGGCATGCTTCAGTCCATGGCGTCACAAAGAGTCAGACACAACTGACTGACTGAACAACAATAAAACAAATGGTCTTTGCAGAGAAGGTGGCAGAAATGCAGGTGTTGTTCCTGGAGGAGAGCTTTTGTCCTTGACTTGTCCCAGTTCAGAGGTCTGAACTCAGGCTCAGCTGATGTTCCTGCATTTTCCAGCATAAATAATAGGCAGGTGATGTGTTCATCATTAATACATTTCAGGAGGATTTATTCTTTTTATGTTGTACTTCTGTAGGCACAGCCCTTATGAAATATTTTGCATACAAAAATCCAAACATACTAAACACCATCTTGATAAGCCAATATATCTATGGAGGCCTATTCCAAACTGACTGATGTTGAGCTTAATGAACCCTTTGGGCATGGAATTCTGTAGCCTTGGCAGTTTTACCTACTTTTCTTGCTATTCTCTGTACTCCAGCAGGTAGCATTCTCCCTACTGTGCAGGCCTCTTCTAATGCAGCCTTTCAAGAAGCTCAACAAAGAAATCTAGAGTTCACCTTAAATTATCAACATTTAAGATTCTTAGATGTTTGGCTTACTGTAGTGTTCGCCATGGGTGGGTGGAGGAGAACAGTTATTGATCAGTTTTCAAATTATATGAGAATTCAACTGCTAAAAGAATACAGCAACTAGGGAAGTGTGGTGACTCCAAAAGGAAAAGATACACAAATCAAATGAGAGTCTCATCATTCACTTGGGCCAAATCATGAAAAAATTGCAACAAGTTACTGACTCTCACCCAGAAGTGAATAAGAAGACAGCCCCTGGCAACCATAAGTTTGGACAGAACACAATTTTCAAAATATGTGATGTATAGGTAATAGATGTCATTAATTGTCCAAAATTTTAAACCAGTAAAAACAAAAGGAAGTAACTAGGAAATAATATGCTTGCACATTTAAGCATTACTATGTGTGTCTCTGGCTGTTTGGATCTTGTGTGGAATCCATCTACCTCTTGAAGACTATTTGCTCTAGAAAACTTCTAAGAATCTCAAGTTTGCCAGTCTTCAAGTTATTTGAGACTTACTATGTCTCTACAATGCAAACATTGACACAAGAATGAAACTTCTGGTGTTCACTGATGTGACAGCTGCTAACTGTATCTGATAACGTCTTTTCTATCAAGGTTCAAACAGTGTCTTTCTTTGATGTTATTTCACAGGCCAGTTCTGTAAATTCTGTTCATGCAGAGGTGGTTTAGGAAGATGTTGAAGAGAGGCTCTCCACACCTGCTGTCAAATCCAGATAAATCGCACAAGCCCCATGTGATATGTGTTTATTTCTGCTTGACAGAATGTGAAAATTAGAACTGGAGGTGCTATTTTCAGAAACATAAGATGGCTTCCTAGTAATTTTTAAAGGCAGCGATGAACACAGAAGTTGTCACTTTCACTGTCATTAAAGGCAGTAGCAATATCTTAAGCCATAAAAGAGTCTCTGAAAATTTGCTGATTTTATTTTCAGAATTCCATTTGTACTTTCTATCTTTCCCAAAGACTGGAGATCTAGGGACAGTTAGATGTATTTTTAATTGATGTCTTTACAAAGATAGTTATAACAGTCCCAGTGATTCTGTCATTAGAGTTATTTTGGAATTTCCCAGGTTTAAGAAGACAAAATCCAATAGTGTGTTACTGTTAGAGCCACAGTGCTACAGCAAAGAAAACCTCCAGCTTATCCTCCTACACAATGAGAGGAACATAGATAAAAAATAAACTTATGGTTACCAAAGGAGGAAGAGGCAGTGGGGAATAAATTAGTAGCTTGGGATTAGCAAAAATAAACTATTTTATATAAAATAGATTAAAGAAAAACAAGGTCCTATTGTATTGTACAGGGAGTTGTATTTAATATGTTGTAATAAATCATAATGGAAAAGAGTAAATAAATAGGTAAATAAAATATATTGCAAATTAGCTGCATGAACTTCAGGAAAAGATGTTAAAAGGGACCCTAGTATTTGGTTTTTGACAGTGTCTTGCCTTTGCAATTTTATTAGTCTGATGACAGTGACAGATAAAATCTATACTCCCTGAAAATTTGATAGCATTTCACATAATTATTAATTGAAAACAGCTGCCAATTTGTATTTATTGTGATAAAAAACTAAATAACTTTGATTAATGAGTTATGTTTATTACCATAAGCAAAAACCAAAGATAGTAAAATTCTCAATTGAGTTTTAGCACACAATATGCAATTATGTACTTAGGCATGTTCCTTGCATCAAAAATAGATTATGAACAGTAAAGGCATTACCTCTTGTCATAATAGATCTTCAGAAAATTTTCACAAAATGTCACCATATTGGCCTTGATTGATGGATCATGAACTCATAGAAAGAAGAATGAGAAGAGGAGAGAAATAAAGAAGGAAAGAAAGGAAGCAAGAAAGAAAATTATTGTACTAATCTTTGTGATTCACCTTGAGTAACTTTATTATTAATTCTGAAAATTATAAAATCATATCAATATATATGTTTTAATTTAATGCATTCATGTAAAGAAGACTGAATTTCTCTTTTGAAGTAAGTGGGTTAACAATATAGCTCTTAAAATAGTTTTGAGTTAAATAGTTTTTTGGAGAATGTCAAGGCAAACCTAATTATTTCTTTTATCCTTTATTTTATAGCATAAAAGGACATTTTATGTCATTTATATAATTTAAGGTAGCAAAAAATATATATCAATATGATATTTGGACATTTGGTTATTTTATAGCTATATTATAATGCTAAAGAAAGAGGATGTATTAAAACTGTATTATTGCCATAGTTTATCCTTTTGAAGCCATTAGACTATTTATAAATTATCAGTTACTTAGTTTTACATTTATATGGGATATTTACATTAATTTCTTAATTCCATTTACCTTTAATATGCAAATGATCACTTTTACATCAGTTTGTATTCTAAAGTTGGCAAAGAAATTATAGGAAAATATTGATAAAATAGATATGTGCTGCGTGCTAAGTCCCTTCAGTTGTGTCTGACTCTTTGTGACCCTATGGAGTGTAACCCACCAGGCTCCTCTGTCCAGGGAATTCTCCAGGCAAGAACACTGGAGTGGCTGCCATGCCTCCTCCAGGGGATCTTCCATCTCTTACATTCTCCTGCATTGGCAAGAGAGTTCTTTACCACTAGCGCCACCTGGGAAGCCATCTGGAAAAAATACCTTTGGATTCATATTTTACTCCAATTGATGCCTACATGCCAAAGACCCCAAGAACATACATGTAGACCAATGAAACTGGGTTTATTACTTGTTGAAACAAAGAACACCGCCCCATGTAAGAAGCCATGGGGATGTCTAGTCATTTTTGTGTTTGTATAGTACATTTG
>SJXQ01011977.1:0-67568 GCA_006408695.1 Aepyceros melampus | reverse complement strand
TTTTATCTGTCAGGTAAAATTCTTTTTCTCATTTTCTACCCTGAAAAGAGTTCTGTGTTAAAGATAATAAGGCAAAAGTGAATCAATAACAATATTGCAATAATAGGTATATGTATTTAACCTTGTTATGATAGAAAAAATAGTCCTATGAGACTAAACATTTTGACTGAACACCAAAAATCAAAGATGCCTGCAGACAGCTATGCCTGCAGACAAAGGAAAATCATGGCTAAATATCACATTACAAACTGGATGCAAGTGTTTGCAGCAGAGATCATAAATAAAGAGTTAATTCAAGTAAGTATGAATTGCTGTAAGTAAAATAGAATAGGACTAACAATCTAACAAACAATGTGAATTGAAAAATTATACAGAGGAATTATAAATGATGGATAAATGTTTGAAAAGCTGATTTTTTTTTTTTTTTCTTTTTGCCATGCCAGGGGCTTGCAAGATCTTAGTTCCCCAACCAGAAATTGAACCTCGGCCTTAGGCAATGGAAGTGCAGAGTTCTATCCACTGGATTTCAGGAAATTCTCACCAAAAAGAACTCATTTACTTACAAAGAGATTTTAAAAGAGCAGTAAACTATTAAACACATCAAAACAACAGTAAATTATTTTCAAAAAATTGATGATTGAGTTGTCAAAATATTAGGGACACAGTAATTCTTGTAGATGATATTAATTTATTTGTATTAAAGTTAAAATATATTCAAAGTAATTAAAAAAGTGAAATATATCACAATTAGGAAACCATATTATTGCTAATAAAGTTTATCTGTTAAAAAATGTGAGAGGATGTTATAAAATGTCAGTATTACTTATGTATGATGATTCCATAACCCTTTTATATTATTTTTCATCATTTTTTTCTATTTTATAATGTTAAGGAAATTAATGATTCACTAAAAAAAAAAAAAGATTGGGTTAATAGACAAAAATCTGTCTCAATGAAGTGAAAATATTCAGGAGGCAAAAGAAAAGCTATTCTAGTTTAAGGAAATTTATATATTTGATGGGCTTGTATAAAATATAGTCTAAACCACATTGGAGTAACAGGAAAATTGGCCTTGGAGTACAAAATAAAGCAGGGCAAAAGCTAATAGAGTTTTGTCAAGAGAACGTTTTGTCAGACCAAACATCTTCTTCCAGCAATACAAGAGAAGACTTTACACATGGACATCACCAGATGGTCAATACCAAAATCAGAATGATTATATTCTTTGCAGCCAAAGATGGAGAAGCTCTATACAATGAGCAAAAACAAGACCAGGAGTTGACCGTGGCTCAGATCATCAACTCCTTATTGCCAAATTCAGACCTAAATTGAAGAAAGTAGGGAAAGCCATTAGACCATTCTGGTATGACCTAAATCAAATCTCTTACAATTATACAGCAGAATTGAGAAATAGATTCAAGGGATTAGATATGATCCAAAGAATGCTTGAAGAACTGTGGATGGAGATTCCTGACATTCTACAAGAGGCATTAATAGGGAACATCTCATGCAAAGATAGGCATAATAAAGAACAGAAATGGTATGAACCTAACAGAAACAGAAGATATTAAGAAGTGGCAAGAATACATAGAAGAACTATGCAAAAAAAATCTTAACCCAATGGTGTGATCACTCACCTAGAACCAGACATCCTGGAATCTGAAAGTCAAGTGGGCACTGGGAAGCATCACTATGAACAAAACTAGTGGAAGTGATGGAACTCCAGTTGAGCCATTCCAAATCCTAAAAGATGATGTTGTGAAAGTGCTGCACTCAATATGCCAGCAAATTTGGAAAACTCAGCAGTGGCCACAGGACTGGAAAATGTCTGTTTTCATTCCAATCCCAAAGAGACAATATCAAAGAATACTTAAAATACCACACAATTGCACTCATCTCACAAGCTAGCAAATTAATACTCAAAATTCTCCAAGCCAAGCTTCAACAGTATGTGAACCATGAATTTCCAGATATTGAAGCTGGATTTAGAAAAGGCAGAAGAACGAAAGACCAAATTGCCAACATCCACTGGGTCATTGAAAAAGCAAGGTAGTTCCAGGAAAAAAAAAAAAAAATCTACCTCTCTTTATTGACTATGCCAAAACAATTGACTGTGTGGATTGTGGAAAATTCTGAAAGAGATGGGAATACCATACCACCTAACCTGCCTCTTAAGAAACCTATATGCAGGTCAAGAAGCAACACTTAGAACTGGGCATAGAACAACAGACTGGTTCCATATCGGGAAAGGAGTATGTCAAGGCTGTATATTGTCACCCTGCTTATTTAAGAATCAAGATTGCCCAGAGAAATATCAATAACCTCATATATGCAGATGACACCACACTTATGGCAGAAATTGAAGAAGAACTAAAAGGCCTCTTGATGAAAGTGGAAGAGGGGAGTGAAAAACTTGGCTCAAAACTCAACATTCAGAAAACTAAGATTATGGCATCTGGTTCCATCACTTCATGGGAAAATAGATGGGCAAACAATGGAAACAGTGACAGACTTTATATTTTGGGGGCTCCAAAATCACTGCATATGGTGACTGCAGCCATAAAAAATTAAGACTCTTGCTCCTTGGAAGAAAACCTATGACAACCTAGACAGCACATTTAAAAGCAGAGAAATTACTTTGCCAACAAAATTCCATCTAGTCAAGGCTATGGTTTTTCCAGTAGTCACGTATGGATGGGAGAGTTGAACTATAAAGAAAGCAGAGTCCCAAAGAACTGATGCTTTTGAACTGTGATGTTGGAGAAGACTCTTGAGAGTCCCTTGGACAGTAAGGAAATCCAACCAGTTCATTCTCAAGGAAATGAGGCCTGAATATTCATTGGAAGGACCGATGCTTAAACTGAAACTCCAAAACTTTGGCTGCCTGATTGTGAAGAGCTGACTCATTTGAAAGGATCTTGATGTTGAGAAAGATTGAAGGCGGGAGGAGAAGGAGATGACAGAGGATGAGATGGTTGGATGGCGTCACCGACTCAATGGACATGAGTTTGAGTAAGCTCTGGGATTTGGAAATACACAGGGAAGTGTGGCGTGCTGCAGTCCATGGGATCACAGAGTCAGACACAACTGAGCAACTGAACTGAACGAATTGAACTGAAACCACATTTGGCTTATCCATTCATTCATGAGTGGACACTGTGGTTGCCTCCACATTTTAGCTACTGAGAGTAGTGCTATAATGAACACAGGTATACAAATAATTCTTTGAGATAATGCTTTCAATTATTTGGGGTATATATCTATAAATAGAATTGAAGGATCATATGATGTGTCTATTTTCAATATTAAGAATCACCAAATGATTTTCCTCAAAGTTGTAGCATTGTATATTGCTCTCAACAGTGCACTTAGGTCCCTATGTTTCACTGACATTTCATTTTCTCTTTTACTATTTTTTTCTGTTTACCCCCCTCCAAGGGATGTGATGTGATATCACATTGTAGTTTTGAATTACATTTTATTATTGATTAGTGATATCAACCATGTCTTAATGTGCTTATTATTCAGTTGTGTATCCTCATTTAGAAAATGTCTGTTCAAGGCCTTTGCTAATTTTTGAATAGATTTGTCTTTTTTTTTTTTTTTAAATATTATAAGCATTAATCAGTCTTAAAAAAGGAAGTACATTCCTACATATACCACAACATGTATGACCTTGAGGGCACAATGGTAAGTGAAATAAACCAGTCACAAAAAGACAAATACTGTATGATTTTACTTCTATGAGTTATTTAGTATAGTCATAATCACAGACACAGAAAATAGAATGGGTCTTTGCCAGGAGATGAGGGTGGAAGAAAATGGAATTTGATAATGGCTATAGAGTTTCTATTGTAAAATAGAAAAAATGTTTTCATTTTGTAAAAAATGAAAACTTAGTGAAGATTGAAGCTGTTGCTCAGTCGCTAAGTCATCTCTGACTCTTTGTGACCCCATGAACTGCAGCACACAAGGTTTTGCTGTCCTTCACTATCTCCCTGAGTTTGCTCAAACTCATGTCCATGGAATCAGTGATGCCAACCAATCATCTCATCCTCTGTCAGATGCTTCTCCTCTTGCCCTGGAGCATTCCTAGTTTGGTTTGTCTCATCATTCTTTCTGGAGTTATTCTCCACTGATGTTCATTAGTATATTGGGCACCTATTGACCTGAGGAGTTCATCTTTCAGTGTCCTATCTTTTTGCCTTTTCATACTGTTCATGGGGTTCTCAAGGCAAGAATACTGAAGTGGTTTGCCATTCCCTTCTCCAGGGGACCACATTTTTTCAGAACTCTCCACCATGACCTGTCTGTCTTAGGTTACCCTACATGGCATGGCTCATAGTTTCATTGAGTTAGACAAGGCTGTGGTCCATATGACCAGATTGGTTAGTTTTCTGTGATTTTGGTTTTCATTCTGTCTGTCCTCTGATGGAGAAGAACAAGAGGCTTATGGAAGTTTCCTGATGGGTAGGGCCATGCTCAGTAAATCTTTAATCCAATGACTGAGGTGGGGAGTCACAATTCAGGTGTTTTAAAACTTGACTAAGTTAAGGATTTCCTCATTCAGGGAACTCTCATTATATGATATTATCTCATGAAGAGTAAAAAACAATGTTTTCAAAATTCCTTCCCTGATGAAGTTTCCTTAGAGTTCTCAAACCTTTTATCCCTCCTAAACTGACCTACTAATTAACTAAACTTGACAAAGGAAATTGTTCTCCCTTGATTGGTAATCAAGAGTTCTTATAAAAGGAAAACAAAGATTAAATGTTTTGTGTGAAGCCAATGGGAGATTGCAACGAAAAAATGAGAGAAGAGAAAGGCAGAATAAAGAGAGTGGGAGAGACTTACAGACACAGCAATAAAGCAAGAGTCTATGGAGTACTTGTCTGGAAAATCCCATGGGCAGAGGAGCCTGGTAGGCTGCAGTCTATGGGGTCGCTAAGAGTCGGACACGACTAAGCAACTTCCCTTTCAATTTTCACTTTCATGCACTGGAGAAGGAAATGGCAACCCACTCCAGTGTTCTTGCCTGGAGAATCCCAGGGACAGGGGAGCCTGGTGGGCCGCCATCTATGGGATCGCACAGAGTCGGACACGACTGCAGCGACTTAGCAGCAGCATGGAGAGACAGTGATATAGTCCTCGGATCTTCAGAGTTTAGTGGACTGAGGTTCTAGCCCTTAATTGTGACGAACCACTAAGCCACAGAGGAAGACGTTAGGAAAGAAATGGTGAGTGACTTTCTTAGACAGAAATGCTGAAGGAGATTTAAGAAGATTGTCCTAAAAATTAGTAAGAAGAAGAGAAGTATCCTGCTAGGAAAAAATCAACTTATTGAAATAGCAAATGCAAATAGCAAATAAATATATGATAAGGTACTCCAATATAAGATCCAGAAGTCATCTATCATGGTGCACATCAGCCTTTGCTTGTAGAAACTGTACATCAATTCTCTATTCTTTGTATGTTTCTGAAAAGGTAAGTATTCACCCTAGTATGCTAAGGCCTGTACAGGTAAATTATGTACATTACCTCATGGATCCTGAATGAACCCTAAAGCAACCTGTCCATGGGAGGCGTGCAGTGAATAGAATGAGAACCCAAAGCACTGATGATGGAGTCTTGAGAACACACGCATTTGAGGGATATTAGGGGCATATGGGACATGAAGGGGATGAAGAGTGACCAGACACCATCTCTGGAGTTTCAGAATGATTTGATCACTCAGTAATTGCACAAATATTTATTGAGAACCTACTTTGTGCTGGACACTGTCCTAGGCGCTCAGAAGCAAACAGTGAACAAAATGGAGACAAATCCCTGCCTTGTGGAGCTCTCTTCTAGTGGAGGAGGCAGATAATATAGAATGTGACAAAACTAAATACAC
The DNA here is from genome assembly GCA_006408695.1 of Aepyceros melampus. NCBI lineage: Eukaryota > Metazoa > Chordata > Mammalia > Artiodactyla > Bovidae > Aepyceros > Aepyceros melampus. The sequence continues at coordinate 61,675 of SJXQ01011977.1, read as the reverse complement.
GTATGTTTACTAGAGAATGATAAATGCTAAGAAAGAAGTGAGCAGGAAATGGTGTTTAGTATATTGGGGGTTGAATTTACATAGAGATTAATCTGGGAGGAACTTGCAGATATAGCAAAAATGAATGTGATCAGTGTTCTCAGTGAGAACAGATGCAAGGAATTGGCGGGAGCAGGAACAGGCTGGAGGAGAAGTGACTGTGAGAGAAAGAAACTGAGATAAAGATAGCCATTCGCTTTCAAATGTAAAGCAGTGTGAAGTACCTAACAAAGTTATACAGTAAAAGTTATATTATCTGAAATTACAAGACACTTATCTCTTGGCTGGCTTGATCTCCTTACTGCCCAAGGGACTCTAGAGAGTCTTCTCCAGAACCACAATCTGAAAGCATCAGTTCTTCAGCGTTCACCTTCTTCATGGTGCAACTCTTACATCCATACATGACTGCTAGAAAAATCATAGCCTTGATTATATGGATCTTTGTCAGCAAAGTGATGTCTCTGCTTTTTAGTACTCTGTCTATGTTTGTCATACCTTTTCTTCCAAGGAAGAGGAGGTTTTTTTAAATTTTGCAGCCATAGTCATCATCTGCAGTGATTTTGGAGCCCAAGAAAATAAAATTTGTTACTGTTTCTATTTTTTCCCCATCTATTTGCCATGAAGTGATGAGAACAGATCCCATGATCTTAATTTTTTTGAATGTTGAAATTTAAGCCATATGTTCACTCTCCTCTTTCACCTTCATGAGACACTTTTGTTCCTCTTTGCTTTCTGCCAGAAGGGTGGTATCATCTGCATATCTGAAAGAAAGTGAAGTCGCTCAGTCGTGTCCGATGCTTTGTGATCCCATGGACGGTAGCCCACCAGGCTCCTCCGTCCATGGGATTCTCCAGGCAAGGATACTGGCGTGGGTTGCCATTTCCTTTTCCAGGGGATCTTCACGACCCAGGGATAGAACCTGGGTCTCCCACATTGGAGGCAGACGCTTTAACCCCATGAGCCACCAGGGAAGCCAATATCTGAGGTTATTGGTATTTCTCCCAGCAGTTTTGATTCCAGCTTGTGCTTCAGACAGCCCAGCATTTTGCATGATGTCCTCTGCAGAAAAGTTAAATTAGCGGAGTGACAATATACAGCCTTGATGTACCCCTTTCCCGATTTTGAACCAGTGTGTCGTTCTATGTTGGTTCTAACTGTTTCTTCTTGATCTGAATACAGGTTTCTCAGGAGGCAGGTAAGGTGGTCTAGTAACCCCATCTCTTTAAGAATTTTCCAGTTTGTTGTGATCCACACAGTCAAAGCTTTAGAGTAGTCAATGAAGACGATGTAGATTATTATTATTATTTGCTAATTCCCTTCTATTTTTCTATGATCCAGCATATGTTTTGTAATTTGATCTTGAAAGGTTGTTGTTGAATCACGATGCCAGTATTTTTGGCCCCCAGAGGTGAACAATTCAATCCTGGGCCAGAGATGAGGCTTGATCACTCAGAGCTTTTGTGTAATAAAGTTTTGTTAAAGTATAAAGGAGATAGAGAAAGCTTCTGACATAGGCATTAGAAGGGAGCAGAAAGAGTATCCCCTTGTTAGTGTTAGCAGTGAAGTTAAATACTCTCCAATGAATCCAAAGAATGTCTGGAGGTGGTAAAGACCTCACCAGATCTACTCCCATAATTTACATTTAAAGATAACAGAATTAGCCAGAAGGTTTAATCCAGAGACTGTCCTCAGGCAGAATACATTGTTATATAATCCTAAGGAATGTATAGAAGGAAAAAAAAAAAAAAGTTTTGTCCTTTCTTCCTCCTTGAGAATTCCAGACCCCTCTCTCCTTGGGGACCCCTAGAATTCTTATCGAAGAAGGCAATGGCACCCCACTCCAGTATTCTTGCCTGGAAAATCTCATAGATGGAGGAGCCTAGTAGATTGCAGTCCATGGGGTCGCTATGAGTCAGACACGACTGAGCGACTTCACTTTCACTTTTCACTTTCATGCATTGGAGAAGGAAATGGCAACCCACTCCAGTGTTCTTGCCTGGAGAATCCCAGGGACGGGGGAGCCTGGTAGGCTGCCGTCTATGGGGTCGCACAGAGTCAGACACGACTGAAGCGACTTAGCAGTAGACTTCTTATCAATCTGCCTAGGAAATTACTCTCTCATTCTCTTGTTCCTCTGGCTTTTCTAAATCCAGCTTGAACATATATAGGTTTTCAGTTCGCATACCTCTGAAGCTTAGCTTGAAGTATTTTGAGCATAATCTTGCTAGCATGTGAAATGAGTGCAATTGTACAGTAGTTTGAACTTTCTTTGGCATTATTTCCTTGGCATTGGTATGAAAACTGCCCTTTTGCCATCCAGTGGCCACTCCTGAGTTTTCCAAATTTGCTGGCATATTGAGTGCAGCACTTTAACAACATCATTTTTTAGGATTTGAAATGGCTCACCTGGAATTTCATTATCTCCACTAGCTTTGTTTGTGGCAATGCTTCCTAATGTCTACTTGACTTCACGCTCCAGGATGTCTGGCTTTAGATGAGCGACCACATCACTGTGGTTATGCAGTTCATTAAGACCTCTTTTGTACAGTTCTTCTGTGTATTCCTGCTACTTCTTGTTAATATCTTCTGCTTCTGTTAGGTCCTTGATGTTTCTATCCTTTATTGTTCCCATCTTTGCATGAAGTGTTCCCTTGGTATCTCCAATTTTCTTAAAGAGATCTCTAAGTCATTGTATTGCTTTCCTCTATTTCTTCGCATTGTTCACTTAAGAAGGCTTTATCTTTCCTTGCTTTTCTCTTGAACTCTGCATTCACTTGGATATATCTTTGGTTGGCAATACTGTCAATGTATTTAATATTAGTAACACTTTTCCTTTCCATATGTATGTATTGTGGAAGTGATTAGGGGACCAGAGCAGCCATAATATCCATAAAAAAAATAGTGTTATTTTAAGTACTGTCAATATACAGTCAAAATTACTGAAATCTTGATAGCTTTCTTATGATTTTGACAATATTTTGACTGAAACATAAAATTTCCTTCTCATAATATTGATTAAAAATAAAGGTATCTCATTCAATTCTGCAGATATTGTCAAAAGATGATGATATTATAAATATCTCAAGAAAAATATTAGGAGAAAGACAAATATCACAAATTTAGTCTATAAATACACAGCCTTTTTTTTAGTCTGATGATTTTTCTCCTAGATAAATTCTGTCCCCTCCTGTTCTCAGTAAATACTGAGACTTCAGGAAGAAAAGACACCTAGAGCACTAATTATCTGTCTATTCTCCCAACATTATCCCTGATTTAGTGAAATATGTAATTTTAATGAAAGCAGTTTACAAATGGTCAACTAGATTCCCATCTTCTCTCCTCCCTTTGCTAAATTCCTTCAACTGTTTATTCTTGGTGCATTTGAGTGAAATAGGAAAATTATTATCAGATAAGCATGCCCTCAAAATTTTGCTCTTTAATTATTCATACAATTCTTATTGATTGACTTGAAATTCAAAACTAGGCTGATGATTTAGATTTTTTTCTAATTCTTTCTCATGACTATATTGTAAATGCCTAATGACATAATCCTGACAAACTGAAAACAGTTTACTAAAAGTAATAAAATAATCTATATGTATGCTAACTATATCTTATGCAGGAGTTATTCTTTTGAAATATTCACTTAACAATGTGGGATTTCCATGTATGTTAATGCTAAATCCCAAATTCTATATTTTTACTTTTTTTTTCAAATAATATCAACTATAAATGACAGCTGAACATTTGTGCAGAAGAGATTAAACAGTTTTTTTTAAGAGACTTTCAACAAATCCTGATGACCAGAGCAGCATCTGTAACAAAATTTTTAATGTCCGTGTGCTGTAAGTAGTGTGAGAATTTAGCATATGTAGTGTTTGATGTTTTAATCATAAAATTGAGATATTAATTAAAGTAAACTTTTTACTCTAGGCAAGTGGAAGACATATTGCTATAATTAAAGTAACAAATGACATCTTAGTAGCATTTATTCTGCAGATAAATAAAGTTTTTACTAAAGGAAGTGACCTTAATCTATCTGATGTTATAATACTAGTCTTCCATTATCACAACTGTAGACTCCAAAGGTGCTGAAATTTAATATTTGCAAGCACTTTTTTATACTCACAATTGCTTATAGAATAAATGTGAATATCTGTTTTCAACATAACCTTAATTTTTTAAATGCTCATTGCATGTATGGTCTTGTGTTAAAGTGAATTGAAGTACATTGTGTAGGACATATCTGGAGTGATGTTCATATAGATCCAATCAGCGATTGCTCTGCCAACTGCTTTTCAAGCATCAGTAATTCTAGCATTTATTTTAATCAGCCATATTTTGATATGTTAGCATGTCTTCGGTATGCCAAATTTGACATCTGCTGCACTCCTCATTCATTAAAAAAATGTTGAATACTTAATCCACTTAAGAAAATGAATGAATCAGATGAAGTCAGTTTAGTTACCTCTCTCTTTGATTTATATGTAAGAGGAAAGAAACAGTGAGATATAGAGGGTCAAGTGAATTGACACATGAAGAGGGATAACTATGGACTCATTTAATCTGTATAACAATTTCACATGTATGTTAAAATATGACAGAAATTTAAAGTAAGAAAAATACATACAGGAGATAAGTTATTTAAAATTGTTATATGATTGCTTCTATATGACATTAAAAGTGAAAAAAATGTTTTAAATGATGTGCTAAGCTGTTTTCTCTTCTAATTATTATAATTTTTCTCAATTTGAAATATAATCTGAAATTAACATCAATGACTGTTTAGGCTGTAACATTATAAAGCAATTTCTCAGTTAAATTAGCGCTGCCATTAGAATGTGACACAAATAATTTTGTTATTTTTCTGGCCTGTTATCATAACTGATTGTACTGTGACTAATAGAGGTGAGTTTAAGAGATTATGGAGATCATTTTGAATAGCTGCTACTTACAAAGTTGATAAATATTATATAGAATACAAGAATAATGTCTGAGTAAATACTTTAGATCACATATTGTTTTTTTTTTCACATATTGTTTTTTAACTTTTCCTTCTACTCAAACAAAGGTCTCAAAAGTTCATAGTCAGAACGATATGGTTAACCATTTGTATTTATCAACTTGAACTTTGTATCACACCAGAGAATTTAATGACAGGGAAATGATAGGAATAATTATTTCCAAACCTTCCAAAGGATATGACTTAACATCTGGCAAATTTACAAGAGAAAGACATTAGAATTTTTATGACATGGAGTCTCCATTCATTCACTGTAACTAACGTTTATGAGCTACACTATGAAGACGTGTTCTGATTCTCTATTCCTCTTTCTTCATGTGGATAACATACTAGAACAAAAAGTTTATGTGTCCATGAAAGTCGTGTCCAACTCTTTGCAACCATCATGAACTGTAGTCCTCCAGGTTCCTCTGTTCGTGGAATTTTCCAGGCAAAAATACTGGAGTAGATTGCCATTTACTCCTCCAGGGTATCTTCCCCACCCAGAGATCAAACGCATATCTCTTGCATCTCCTGCATTGACATGCAGATTATTTACCACAGTGCCACCTGGGAATACATTTAAAAGCAAATAAATGTAGATAAATACATACATATACAGTTAGATCAGTCAGTCAGTCCTGTCCAACTCTTTATGATCCCATGAACCACAGCACGGCACCTCCCTATCCATCACCAACACCCTATCCATCACCAAACCCATGTCCATTGAGGCGGTGATGCCATCCAACCATCTTATCCTCTGTGGTCCCCTTCTCCTCCTGCCCCCAATCTTTCTCAGCATCAGTGTCTTTTCCAAAGAGTCAGCTCTTGGCATGAGGTGGACAAAGTATTGGAGTTTAAGCTTCAACATCAGTCCTTCCAATGAACACCCAGGTCTGATCTCCTTTAGGATGGACAGGTTGGATCTCCTTGCAGTCCAAGAGACTCTCAAGAGTCTTCTCCAACACCACAGTTCAAAAGCATCACTTTTTCGGCACTCAGCTTTCTTTATAGTCCTACTCTCACATCCATACATGACTACTGGAAAAACCATAGCCATGACTAGATGGACCTTTGTTGACAAATTAATGTCTCTGTATTATTATTATTATTATTTTACTTTACAATATTGTATTGGTTTTGCCATACATCAACATGAATCCACCACAGGTGTTTATGTGTTCCCAATCCTGAACCCCCCTTCCACCTCTCTCCCCATACCATCCCTCTGGGTCATCCCAGTGCACCAGCCCCGAGCATCCTGTATCCTGCATTGAACCTAGACTGGCAATTCATTTCTTATATGATATTATACATGTTTCAATGCCATTCTCCCAAATCATCCCACCCTCTCCCTCTCCCACAGATCCAAAAGACTGTTCTATACATCTGTGTCTCTTTTGCTGTCTCGCATACAGGCTTTTTAGTATGCTGTCTAGGTTGGTTATAACTCCTTCCAAGGAGTAAGTGTCTTTTAATTTCATGGCTGCAATCACCATCTGCAGTGATTTTGGAGCCCAGAAAAATAAAGTCAGCCACTGTTTCCACTGTTTCCTACCTATTTCCCATGAAGTGACAGGACTGGATGCCATGTTCTTAGTTTTCTGAATGTTGAGCTTTAAGCCAACTTTCTCACTCTCCTCTTTTACTTTCATCAAGAGGCTCTTTAATCCTTTTTCACTTTCTGCCATAAGGGTGGTGTCATCTGCTTATCTGAGGTTATTGATATTTCTCCAGGCAATCTTGATTCCAGCTTTGCTTTTTGCAGCCCAGCGTTTCTCATGATGTACTCTGCATAGAAGTTAAATAAGCAGGGTGACAATATCAGCTTTGGTGTACTCCTTTTCCTGTTTGGATCCAGTCTGTTGTTCCATGTCCAGTTCTAACTGTTGCTTCCTGACCTGCATACAGATTTCTCAAGAGGCAAGTCAGGTGGTCTGGTGTTCCCATATCTTTCAGAATTTTCCACAGTTTATTGTGATCCACACAGTCAAAGGCTTTGGCATACTCAATGAAACAGAAATAGATGTTTTTTTCTGGGACTCTCTTGCTTTTTCCATGATCCAGCAGATGTTGGCAATTTGATCTCTGGTTCCTCTGCCTTTTCTAAAAACCAGCTTGAACATTTGGAAGTTCACAGTTCATGTATTGCTGAAGCCTGGCTTGGAGAATTTTGAGCATTACTTTACTAGCATGTGAGATGAGTGCAATTGTGCAGTCGTTTGAGCATTCTTTGGCATTGCCTTTCCTTGGGACTGGAATGAATACTGACCTTTTCCCATGCTGTGGCCACTGCTGAGTTTGCCAAGTTTGCTGGCATATTGAGTGCAGGACTCTCACAGCATCATCTTTTAGGATTAGAAGTAGCTCAACTGGAATTCCACCACATCACTAGCTTTGTTCCTAGTGATGCTTTCTAAGGCCCACTTGACTTCACATTCTAGGATGTCTGGCTCTAGGTGAGTGATCACACATGGTGATTATCTGGGTCATGAAGTTGTTTTTTGTACAGTTCTTCTGTGTTTTCTTGCCACCTCTTCTTAATATCTTCTGCTTCTGTTACTTCCCTATCATTTCTGTCCTTTATTGAGCCCATCTGTGCATGAAATGTTCCCTCGGTATCTCTGATTTTCTTGAAGAGATCTTTAGTCTTTCCCATTCTGTTCTTTTCCTCTATTTCTTTGCACTGATTGCTGAGGAAAGCTTTCTTACCTCTCCTTGCTATTCTTTCGAACTCCACATCAAAGGGGTATATCTTTCCTTTTCTCCTTTGCTTTCAACTTCTTTTCACAGCTACTTGTAAGGCCTCCCCAGACAGCCATTTTGCTTTTTGGCATTTCTTTTCCATTGGGATGGTCTTGTCTTGTCTCCAGTGCAATGTCACGAACCTCCATCCATAGTGCATCAGGCACTCTATCAGATCTAGTCCCTTAAATCTATTTCTCACTTCCACTGTATAGTCATAAGGGGTTTGATTTAGGTCATATCTGAATGGTCTAGTGGTTTTCTCCACTTTCTTCAATTTCAATCTGAATTTGGCAATAAGTAGATCATGATCTGAGCCACAGTCAGCTCCTGGTCTTGTTTTTGCTGACTGTATAGAGCTTCTCCATCTTTGGCTGCAAAGAATACAATCAATCTGATTTCGATGTTGACCATCTGGTGATGTCCATGTGTAGAGTCTTCTCTTGTGTTGTTGGAAGAGGGTGTTTGCTATGACCAGTGCCTTCTCTTGGCAAAACTCTATTAGCCTTTGCCCTGCTTCTTTCTGTGCTCCAAGGCCAAATTTGCCTGTTACTCCAGGTGTTTCTTGACTTCCTACTTTTGCATTCCAGTCCTGTATAATGAAAAGGACATCTTTTGGGGGTGTTAGTTCTAAAAGGTCTTGTAGGTCTTCATAGCACTGTTCAATTCAGCTTCTTCAGGGTAACTGATTGGGGCATAGACTTGGATTACTTTGATATTGAATGGTTTACCTTGGAAATGAACAGAGATCTTTCTGTCGTTTTTGAGATTTCATCCAAGTACTGTATTTTGGAATCTTTTGTTGACAATGATGGCTACTCCATTTCTTCTGAGAGATTCCTGCCTGCAGTAGTTGATATAATGGTCATCTGAGTTAAATTCACCCATTCCAGTCCATCTTAGTTCACTGATTCTTAGAATGTCGATGTTCACTCTTGTCATCTCCTGTTCGACCACTTCCAATTTCCCTTGATTCATGGACCTGACATTCCAGATTCCTATGCAGTATTGCTCTTTACAGCATCAAACCTTTCTTCTATCACCAGTCTCATCCACAACTGGGTATTGTTTTAGTTTTGGCTCCATCCCTTCATTTTTTCTGAAGTTATTTCTCCACTGATCTCCAATAACATAATGGGCAGCTAACGACCTGGGAAGTTCATCTTTCAGTGTCTTATCTTTTTGCCTTTCCATACTGTTCATGGGGTTCTCAAGACACGAATACTGAAGTGGTTTGCCATTCCATTCTCCAGGGACCTCATTCTCTCAGACCTCTCCACCATGACCCCTCCGTCTTGGGTGGCCCCACACAGCCTGGCTTAGTTTCATTGAGTTAGACAAGGCTGTGGTCCATGTGATCAGATTGGTCTGTTGTCTGTGACTGTGGTTTCAGTCTGTCTGCCCTCCTAGGCCCTCTCTCTCTATCTACCACCTTACTTGGGTTTCTCTTACCTTGAATGTGAGGTATCTCTTCACGGGTGCTCCAGCAAAGTACAGCTACTGCTCCTTACCTAGGACGTGGAGTAGCTCATCTTGGCCATGCCTGTACACTGTTGCAGTGGCCAATATAACACTATTTTTAATAGATTATACAGCTATCAAAGATACTTCCTGCATAATGTTTAAGCAATAAATATGTTGATATTGACTTGAAAAATAAATGTTAAATTTAAGAGAGATTTTGGATATAAAACATGGATGAAAAATGGTAAAAAATGCTCAAAATGAGGGATGGCTTTCATATCATCTTTTTATAATGAGATCTTATATATGAATACCTATTACATAGTTGAAATATATCGTACACAGCAAAAACAAAAATATTGCAAACAGTAATTTGTGATATATTTTCTATGAACTTTTATGTGAACATACATGTGCAGCATTCTCCAAATAAAAACATATATAATGTATGATAGATATATAGCATCACTTTTTTATCCTGTAGATGAACTACCTTCACTGATACTGAGAAAATGTACTTTTAGATATATGAATCAGTAGAGCAGAAACCAGATAAAACTAACAAAAAACCCAGTCATCTCATTGGAAAGTGAACTCTCTGCTCTCACTCTCTCTCTCAAATAAATGGGGATGAGTAATGAAGATAAACTCTGATCATCAGTTATTCATACAGCACTGACAGCTGAAGGGATCAATAAAGTAAAAGAAAGAGTTATGCATGCTTTTATAAAATCAGCTGTTTCAAAATATTGAAGATTATGCTTTAGAGTTATTTTTCTCTTTTTTTGATTTTTTAAAATTTATTTTTAATTGATGGATAATTGATTTACAGTATTGTGTTGGTTTCTGGTAAACTTCAACATGAACCAGCCATAGCTATACTTATATATCCTTCCTCGTAATATTGTTATTTTAATTTTTAGCACTTAAAACTATCAATGCCTTTTCTTCTTTTCCTTAACAGTTTTTACTTAATAACATTTTAAGGAAAACACTGTGACATCTGGTAAGTGATTTTTGTCACCCATCAAATATGTTAATGGTATTTTAAGTTGAATTTCCTGTTGAGAATCTGCTTCTGGAGATCCATCTCCATTAACTCATAAATATTCAATCCAAGAAGAGGAAATCGATCCAGTATCAAATTATTGTCTTCCACTTATTTTCTGTGTTGATTCATGCAATCGCATTTTGTGGATAATATATGCACTCCAAAACTCATATATGTGTTTAGGTGATTTTTCTTTGAAATTTACACTACATCAAAATAATAAATTTTTTTGAATAAATGAAATCTATTACTAAATTACATCAGTCCAATGGATGGAATTTCATTTAAGGTTTCTAATTTTTTAATGCTTTACTAACATGCTTTGATTAAAATTTAAGTTACCACACTAAAATGTTATGTTATAGTATCTATAGTTTTATTTGACATTTTCTCTATGAAAAGATACAACTGCTTGTCTGACGTCATATCACATGATTCGGTGATTAGAAATCTATGTTGTTTGAAAGAACAGATAAATGTAATAGCAATACTTATTTACACACAGGTAGAGAGACACATACACAGATAGGGAAAGAAAGATGTATTTTGAAATTGCGTTTACATCATATTTTAAAGTAAGATATATTTTCTCGTATTATATTGCAAAATCATAAACTGTAATTCCTTTAGGAAAACTTGTTGCAGTGGGTATGATTTGTTTATGTCTTCTAAAGAGCCATGTTATTATTGTACAAGTTGACCAAATTCAAAATCTATGTATACAAGTTTGAATAAAAATAATTTCATTATATAAACATTGAATTATTCCAAACACATATTTTTGTATTCATCAAGTGGGACTTTATTTTCACATTGAACAAAGCTGGAACTCAGAATTAGATGAGCACCATTTTTACTATTCTTAGAGGATTATGAAAACAGTTGCTGTTATGTTAGTGGTTTTCTCACTACCTCATTCAGTATCATTACTGTATTTTAGAAACAATAAGAAACTTCCTTACTATTCAAAACTGTTAATGCAATAGTTACAGTCAAGTGTATGTATGATTAGTTATAAAAGTTATGAAAGAGAGCAAAGTGAAATTTCTGTCAGTTTAAATTTAAATGTGTGTAGTAGTATGAAAAATAACTAGAGTTCCTTTTTAATATTTCAGAATTCTTAATATTGTGTCTACATATGTACCTTTTATGTTTCTCTTCTAAAAATTATGTATGTTGAAAAACCATGTCCACTTTGTGAAAAAAGCATATCTATAAATACAAAGAACCATATGCTGCTGTCCTTCTGCAATTTCTTGTGCTTTTTTAAAATTGAGTCTTTTTAAACCCAATGGAATCTCATTTTAATATTAATTGTAACATTTTGCACTTAGATAGTGCTTTTCCTCTGAAGAAAGCCAAAGCCCTTAGCAGTGAAAAATCTCAGCCATCAGCCAGAACAGATATGTGAGGAAGAACTCCATCAATGAAAGGCCAATTTAAACTCGGAAGTGATTTGAATTCATACCCTTTTCAATCAGGCAACAGGAAAAGAACCAATTTTTCACCAACCCTCAGGGTTTGCTGCAGAAGAGAAAGTCAAATTCCACTACTGAGGACCCTGAAGTTCGAAAGACATATGGGAAAAAGGGAAGAACAAGAATTATACTCTAAACCTGTCTACAGGAGGCTGATAAAATGGATTACAGCATGCTAGGCATGGTCTGATTCATTCCAGGAGCAAAATGTCGTAAGTGATACATTTCTGGGCAAAGCATATTGATCACAGTCTAGGAGCAAGACAGAAATCACACTCACACACACACACACACACACACACACATTACATTACATTTACCTGAGTATCAGTGGTAGTTAAATGTACACCCTTAGTGTCAGAAAGAACTTTGTTTAAATCATTATTTACTCAGTGGCTGCTTTAAAAGTTCACAGCCTTTATACCTTCATCTGAAAAGTGAAGATGATGACACATTTCTTGACAGTTTGTGAAATTATGAGATAGAATATATAGTTTTTAAGTTAGTATTTAGTTCATTGGAAGTATTTGGTAAAGGAGCAATGTCATCAATATTCTTATGCAGATTTAGCTTGCCAAATGACAAAAATAATACAATTTAGTAGCAAGTTTAATGTCCTTTATTGAAGAGAAACCAGTCCATGAGTGACAGAGCGAAGTGCCTCAGAGGGAGGAGCACTTTTCCCAAGGGACTTTGGCCAGAGGGAGTTTTATAGATCATTAGAGGGGCTTTCCCAGTGGCTCAGCAGTAAAGAATCTGCCGCAATGCAGGAGACATAGGAGACATGAGCTGATCCCTGGATCAAGACGATCCCCTAGAGGAGGAAATGGCAGCCCTCTTCAGAATTCTTGCCTGAAAACTCCTATGGACAGAGGAGCCTGGCAGGCCACAGTCCAAAAGGTCTCAAACAGGCAGACAAGACTGAACGACTAAGCACTCAGAAAAGGTAACACCAAGCTACAGCTTGATTGCTTAGGAGATCAGGGGTTTTCTTATAAGGCCTACAGGTCCTATTTTCTAAGGTAAGATAAACTAGTTAAAGCTGAGTTGGAAGACTGTGACTGGTGTTAGGTTTCTTTGACAATGTGATGTTTCCCACAAGTGCAGGTTGACATACATTTAGATCTGTGATATGGCACAGACCATGAGGGCAGTCTCCATTTTGTGAGTCCTGATATATAAATGTACTTTATCAAGCTAAATTAAAAATGAACAGACTACATGTTTGGCTCAGTTTAATATCTTTGACTGAAACACATATTTTATTACACATTTTAAAGAAATATTTATCTCTACTGTATTAGAAAATAAATATTATTTAATATTTAATAGTAATTATTACTTATATACATATTAATATTCAATATTTATTTAATAAATAGTGCTATAATCTCCTCCTATTATTGATTTAAGTTCATTACTTAAAATGTTAAGCATGCTTCTTAAAAATCAGAACTCAGAGCTCATTTTATTCTATGTATTTGCTCTGTGCAGGTAAAAATTTTTAGCATGAATTATATTTTGCTTTAAATATAAACCTTTCTGTGTACAGTCACTTATTTTAATGTGTTTAATTTGAAAATCCCTCTGTAATATCCTCAATAAGTTTCAACTTTTCCAAGAAAATGTAGTACCAAAATATATCATCAATAATAGTGAAAATTTTCATATATTTATCTTGATGAATTGAGTGACTTAATATTAAGAGAAGTAGTATTTTGTTTGGTACTATAAGTAAAAAATATCCAAAAGAAAAAAAAAGTACCTTAAATCTCTCGTAGATTTCCTCAAGAAAAAGATCATTTCTCCTCTCCTGATATTTCTTTCAGTCTGTAACAGAGGCTGCAGATAATTTCACCCTTCAAATCTTCATTCTAAACTCTGTTTATTCTCACTGATACCATTGATCAGATTGCTTTGACTAACTTGAAAATGTGATGTAGCAATTGCATTAATTCCTTGATACCATATTTGGACAACTTGTGTTATCCAGAATTTGTGTCTTTCCAATTTGCCTGTTCACTCTGGTAGAACAATTATTTATTTCAACATACCATTTTATCTTATTCTCATTCTATCTTACTCCTCCACACATACCTGTATCGATGTATCATTTAGACATGAGTTTGAGCAAGCTCCAGGAGTTCGTGATGGACAGGGATGCCTGGCCTGCTGCAGTCCATGGCGTGGCAAAGAATCGGACATGACTGAGCTACTGAACTGACTGAACTGAACTAGACACTTTTAAATAAATAAACATCACTTGCACTCATGATATTCTAGATTATATTTTGGATCACAAAGTATTACTTACTTTTTTGATGGTGGTCAATGTCAACTCTAACTTGCCATGGAAGTAGTTTATATCCTTCATTACTCCATATTTCAAAACACTTATTTCCAAAACAACAGTGATACAGTAGATTCTTTTAGCAACCACAATAACTGCAGTGACTTTGATCTAGGCAGAAACTTAGTTTATGCAGTTGCATTTGTCGTGAAAGTGAAGGCGTTAGTTGCTCATTTCTGTCCAAGTCTTTTGTGACCCCATGGACTCTAGCCCACCAGGCTCTTCTGTCCATGCAGTTCTCCAAGCAAGAATACTGGAGTGGGTCACCATTCCCTTCTCCTGGAGATCGTCCCAACCCAGGGACTGAACCTGGGTCTTCTGCATTGCAGGCACATTCTGTACAGTCTGAGCCACTACAGAAACCCTATGCATTTGACATATTAGTTCACTGTTGAACCAGTTAACTTTCTCTGTAACTCAGTTCTTCTCAATTTCCCATGGCAAGTGTATATTTTCAGCTCAAATGATGGAGAAATAATATCAAGAAGTCCAGCCTAACAATCCATCCTTGCTAAATAATAATGTATGAATCAGAGAAACCTGCAGATCACTGTGCACAAACAGCCTCTAGAATGAGCCTTGGAGTCTTTGAGGTGAATGCAAATAACTCATGTAAATATATCCAGAAAAATGACTGTCGTCTTAAGAACACTGTACATTGAAACTTTATCATTCTTCTCTTGAGGCTATCTGGACATCCATTACCATTAAATTCTTCATCTTCGACATAAAGTGAAAGTGAATTTGCTCAGTCATGTCCGATTCTTCCTGACCCCATGGACTGTAGTCTACCAGGATCCTCCGTCCATGGGATTTTCCAGGCAAGAGTACTGGAGTGGGTTGCCATTTCCTTCTCCAGGGGATCTTCCTCACCCAGGGATCTATGGAAAGAGAAAGATATTTTAGCCATAATTTTCTGATACTTCATCAGATGTTGGTACAGAACACTGGATGAAAGATTTTTCAATGTTAGCTGACTTTTTCAAAATTATCAATGATTATTGAAATGTAAAATAGATATACAATACATGAAACTAACCTGATCTTCAAGGAAAATTTGACTCAGCTTAAAAAATTAGGATTCCTGTTTCCTGAGGTACTTTGTAATTAAAAATACAATTTGAATTATAGGAAACACTACAACATATTTAATAATGAAAATTATAAAATAGATCAAATAACAAACAAAGTTACCTTAAATTTCCTTAGCACGTTATTCACATAAGCTAAGGGTCTTAAATTTCAAAATGTTTAAGAATAGTGTACAAATAGTTATTGGGCACAAATTGTGTACTCTGTTTTACTCAGTGAACTAGTCACAAGATCACTGCTTTTATGATATATATATATTTCAATGGATATGAATGTGAGGGGCATTTTAGTTGGAAGGTGGAATAGAAACAATATTTCCTAAAATAAATCATCAAACCTTATTTTGTATTTGAATTTCCATTTTAGCAGCCATAGAAGGTCTATTAAATTGAAACTTTCAAGAGACTTCTAATTGTTACTGTCTAGCAAGGTTATCAAGGAAGATAAGATATACCATCTTGTATTTTTTTGTTGTTTGAGGATATTTGAGGTTATGTGACATTGCTCAGTCGTGTCCGACTCTTTGTGACCCCATGGGGTGTAGCCTACCAGGCTCCTCCCTCCATGGGATTCTCCAGGCAAGAGTACTGGAGTGGGTTGCCATTTCCTTCTCAAATTTGAGGTTATAATAATGCTCTTATCTGTAAAAGATCAAAAAGGAGGTGATCTCAATATTAATGGTTGCTCTTAAGCTTTTCAGCTGTCTAATAACTCAAGTGATCTATAGTTGAATATACTCTAATGCCAGATGGAATATCAGAAAATGTGTATGAGGCTTTAATTATCTGAAAACCCAGAATGAACTCTTGCCCATGATACCTGGGGATTTTAATGAAGAGCATACATATGTTCTTCTTGCTAATTGAAGATGAGCTTCATTTTAACAGACAATCTCTTGAGAATTTAAAACATAAAAAAGAGAAGAATTGAAAAGAATTTTAAAAACCCAGAGTAAACTTTTTTAAAACTCTGCTTGTTGAATAGGAAGTTATTACTAGAGGCTTAGATTGCCAATAATAGTGGCAAATTATTGTATTGAATATGTAAAATATCTACATAGAAGTTCATGAAATTATAGGTATTATTTTTTTACTGTTAATAAATGATTCAACCACAACATTTATGATATAGCGAAATAAAGCGTTACATCTACAGATTTAAAACTGAGTATTAAATACATTGTAAAAAATCAGGCTGTACATAATGAATTAATAATAGCTAGTATTTAGAGTTTGGAGAAGGCAACGGCACCCCACTCCAGGACTCTTGCTTGGAAAATTCTATGGATGGAGTAGCCTGGTGGGCTGCAGTCCATGAGATCGCGAAGTCAGACACAACTGAGCAACTTCACTTTCACTTTTCACTCTTATGCATTGGAGAAGGAAATGGCAACCCACTCCAGTGTTCTGCCTGGAGAATCCCAGGGACAGAAGGGCCTTGTAGGCTGCCATCTCTGGGGTCGCACAGAGTCGGACACGACTGAAGCGACTTAGCAGCAGCAGCAGCAGCAGTATTTAGAGTTAGAAAAATTTTAGATGTAGAATTTAGAATAATTGAGGTTTTATTTTGTAAATGACCCTTCAGTTCAGTTCAGTCGCGCAGTCGTGTCCGACTCTGCAACCCCATGAATCGCAGTACGCCAGGCCTCCCTGTCCATCACCAACTCCCGGAGTTCACTCAGACTCAAGTCCATTGAGTCCGTGATGCCATCCAGCCATCTCATCCTCGGTCGTCCCCTTCTCCTCCTGCCCCCAATCCCTCCCAGCATCAGGGTCTTTTCCAATGAGTCAACTCTTCACATGAGGTGGCCAAAGTACTGGAGCTTCAGTTTTAGCATCATTGCTTCCAAAGAAATCCCAGGGCTGATCTCCTTCAGAATGGACTGCTTGGATCTCCTTGCAGTCCAAGGGACTCTCAAGAGTCTTCTCCAACACCACAGTTCAAAAGCATCAATTCTTCTGCGCTCAGCCTTCTTCACAGTCCAACTCTCACATCCATACATGACCACAGGAAAAACCATAGCCTTGACTAGACGGACCTTAGTCGGCAAAGTAATGTCTCTGCTTTTGAATATACTATCTAGGTTGGTCATAACTTTTCTTCCAAGGAGTAAGCGCCTTTTAATTTCATGGCTGCAGTCACCATCTGCAGTGATTTTGGAGCCCAAAAAAACAAAGTCTGACACTGTTTCTACTGTTTCCCCATCTATTTCCCATGAAGTGATGGGGCCAGATGCCATGATCTTCGTTTTCTGAATGTTGAGCTTTAAGCCAACTTTTCCACTCTCCTCTTTCACTTTCAACAAGAGGCTTTTTAGCTCCTCCTCACTTTCTGCCATAAGGGTGGTGTCATCTGCATATCTGAGATTATTGATATTTCTCCCAGCAATCTTGATTCCAGCTTGTGTTTCTTCCAGTCCAGCATTTCTCATGATGTACTCTGCATATAAGTTAAATAAGCAGGGTGACAATATACAGCCTTGACGTACTCCTTTTCCTATTTGGAACCAGTCTGTTGTTCCATGTCCAGTTCTAACTGTTGCTTCCTGACCTGCATACAGATTTCTCAAGAGGCAGGTCAGGTGGTCTGGTATTCCCATCTCTTTCAGAATTTTCCACAGTTTACTGTGATCCACACAGTCAAAGGCTTTGGCATAGTCAATAAAGCAGAAATAGATGTTTTTCTGGAACTCTCTTGCTTTTTCCATGATCCAGCGGATGTTGGCAATTTGATCTCTGGTTCCTCTGCCTTTTCTAAAACCAGCTTGAACATCAGGGAGTTCACGGTTCACATATTGCTGAAGTCTGGCTTGGAGAATTTTGAGCATTACTTTACTAGCATGTGAGATGAGTGCAATTGTTCGGTAGTTGGAGCATTCTTTGGCATTGCCTTTCTTTGGAATTGAGATGAAAACTGACCTTTTCCAGTCCTGTGGCCACTGCTGAGTTTTTCAGATTTGCTGGCAAATTGAGTGCAGCACTTTCACAGCATCATCTTTCAGGATTTGAAACAGCTCAACGGGAATTCCATCACCTCCACTAGCTTTGTTCGTAGTGACCCTTAGAGAAATTATAACAACTTTAAAAGGGGAAGGGGAAGGAGTGCTATTTGAAAGCAAAAATAATCCAACAAAGTTGAGAGGACAAAATACATATAAACACAATTTAGTGTGATGAAATATATACATTACTTTCAAAGGTCATCACATTTGGTGAGGGATACTGAAAATTAGTTGGAAGCCATGTGCTGAACTATGCACAAGTCATCACAAGACTGTATTAGTGGCTGATCCAAATATTGAGTTAGGGATACAAATGTTAAAAACTTTCCTGGAAGAACTGTAAGCATAAATAATCCTGGAAAAGAAAGCAAAACACAGCAGAAGAGCCTTAGTCAGAGAGAAAATAGTTAAAATCACTACAAGGGAGTTTATGATTTAAACATGAGGAATGGTGGTGAATAGCCAGAGAAAGGTTCAAATGAGTATGAAAAAAAGAAGGGAAAGAGTATATGGCAGGATCTACGTGATTGCCACCCAACAGAGTTAGGGCAGTGCTTGCTCACCTGGCAGTTACGGTACTTGTATTACAGATCAAATGCCATGACGACTTGATGCCTTACACATT
Organism: Aepyceros melampus; assembly: GCA_006408695.1. Classification (NCBI taxonomy): domain Eukaryota; kingdom Metazoa; phylum Chordata; class Mammalia; order Artiodactyla; family Bovidae; genus Aepyceros; species Aepyceros melampus. The sequence goes on along the minus strand of SJXQ01011977.1, from coordinate 42,825 downwards.
TGCTTGAAGCAACTGTCAATATTTTGTTTGCCCATTCACCAACTGCTGACAATGACAGATGCCTATATGTTGACTGTGCTGGACAAGTATATTTATTGCACACTGTTTTGCTTTTTTTGTAATTTTATCAAATTGCTCTCTTCAAGTAACATAAGTACATACCCTGAATGTGCTCAACCCTGGGCCTCTGATGAGATCAATTTTTTACTTGAAGGCTAAGCAGTGGGATCCAAAACAGGAGATGATTGTGTTAGCAGGTATGTAGAATGAGGAGGCTGGTAAGTAAAGATTGTCATCTTTGGGGGTTCGATAAGGGGGAAATTAACTTAAATAACTGCCTGAGGATTTGATCATTTTGAGATTTCAAATATGGATAAAAGAGCTATCCCATTCTTTTAATGAAGGTATCAAGCATACATTATCCAATGATAATCAAAGATACATTATATGTATGCATATATGTCTATATATGAATATAAATATGTATATATACAAATATATATATATATGTATAATCAAACATACATTATCCAATGATGCAACTCAATCATGAAGTAGTACAAGCTACATGTAATTACATGAGCAAAAGTGTAGTGAAGTCGCTCATTCGTGTCTGACTCTTTGCGACCCTATGGACTGTAGCCTACCAGGCTTCTCCATCCATGGGATTTTCCAGGCAAGGGTACTGGAGTGGGTTGCCATTTCCTTCTCCAGGGAATCTTCCTGACCCAGGAATCAAACCCAGGTCTCCTGCATTGCAGGCAGACACTTTATCCTCTGAGCCACCAGGGAAGTCCATTCAAGTAATTACAAATTACTACCAAGACTGTTTATTTCCAAAGCATTTAGAATAAAAAAAATAGGATGATGTAATCTTGACTTAGTACTAACTTGAACCTGTTTAAATATTAGTTAGCTTGAGTCTGAATTAGTTTATGAGTTCACTTCAGTTAAGCAGCTTAGTCATGTCCAATTATTTGTGACCCCATGGACTGCAGTACGCCCAGCCTCCCTGTATATAACTAACTTCCAGAGTTTACTCAGACTCATGTCCATTGAGTCGGTGAAGCCATCCAACCATCTAATCCTCTGTTAGCCACTTCTCCTCCTGCCTTCAATCTTTCCCATCATCAGGGTCTTTTCCAATGGGTCAGCTCTTCCCATCAAGTGACCAAAGTATTGTAGCTTTAGCTTATGCATCAGATCATCCAATGGATAGTCAGGGCTGAGCTCCTTTAAAATACACTGGTTGGATCTGCTTGCAGTCCAAGCGACCCTCAAGAGTCTTCTCAAACACCATATTTCAAAAGCATAAATTCTTTGGTACTCAGCTTTCTTTACCGTCCAACTGTAATATCCATACATGACTATGGAAAAGCCATAGCTTTGACTAGACAACTTTTGTTGGCAAAGTAATGTCTCTGCTTTTTAATGTGCTGTCTAGGTTGGTCATAACTTTTCTTCCAAGGAGCAAGCGCCTTTTAATTTCATGGCTGCAGTCACCATATGCAGTGATTTTGCAGATCAAGAAAATAAAGTCTGCCACTGTTTCCACTGTTTCCCTATCTATTTGCCATGAAGTGATGGGACCAGATGCATGATCTTAGTTTTCTGAATGTTGAGTTTTAAGTCAACTTTTTTCACTCTCCTCTTTCAATTTCATCAAGAGACTCTTTAGCTCCTCTTCACTTTCTGGCATATGGGTGGTGTCATCTGCATATCTGAGGTTATTGATATTTCTCCCAGCAATCTTGATTCCATCTGTGCTTCATTTAACCCAGCATTTCTCATGATGTACTCTGCATATAAGTTAAATAAGCAGGGAAACAATATATAGCCTTGACATACTCCTTTCCCAATTAGAAACTAGTCTGTTGTTCCCTGTCCAGTTCTAACTGCTGCTTCCTGACCTGCATACAGATTTCTCAAGAGGCAAGTCAAGTGGTGTGTTATTCCCATCTCTTTCAGAATTTTCCAGAATTTGTTATGGTCCACACAATCAAAGGCTTTGGCACAGTCAGTAAAGCAGAAGTAGATATTTTTTGTGAAACTCTCTTGCTTTCTTGAGGATCCCATGAATGTTGGCAATTTAATCTCTTGTTGCTCTGCTTTTTCTAAATCCAGCTTGAACATATGGAAGTTCATCGTTCATGTATTGCTGAAGCCTGGCTTGGAGAATTTTGAGCATTACTTTGCTAGCATATGAGATGAGAGCAATTGTACTGTAGTTTGAGCATTCTTTGGCATTGCCTTTCTTTGGGATTGAAATGAAAATCTATCTTTTCCAGTCCTGTGGCCACTGCTGAATTTTCGAACTTTGCTGGCATACTGAGTGCAGCACTTTCACAGCATCAATTTTTAAGATTTGGAATAGCTCAACTGGAATTCCATCACCTCCACTAGCTTTGTTCATAGTGATCTTCCTAAGGCCCACCTGACTTCACATTCCACAATGTCTGGGTCTAGGTTGGGAATCATACCATCATGATTATCTGGGTTATGAAGATCTTTTTGTATAGTTCTTCTGTGTATTCTTGCCACCTCTTCTTAATATCTTCTGCTTCTGTTAGGTCCTTACCATTTCTGTCCTTTATTGAGCCCATCTTTGCATGAAATATTCCCTTCGTATCTCTAATTTTCTTGAAGAGATCTCTAGACTTTCCCATTCAACTGTTTTCCTCTATTTCTTTGCATTGATTGCTGAGGAAGGCTTTCTTACCTCTCCTTGATAATCTTTGGAACTCTGCATTCAAATGAGTATATCTTTTGTTCTCCTTTGCCTTTAGCTTCTCTTCTTTTCACAGCCATTTATAAGGCATTCTAAGACAACCATTTTGCCTTTTTGCATTTCTTTTTGTTGAGGATGGTCTTGAATCCTGCCTCTTGTAGAATGTCACAAACCTCCATCCACAGTTGTTCAGGCACTCTATCAGATCGAATTTCTTGAATCTATTTCTCGCTTCCACTGTGTAATCATAAGAGGATTTGATTTAGGTCATACCTGAATCATCTAGAGGTTTTCCTTACTTCCTTCAACTTAGGTCTGCATTTGACAATAAGTAGTTCATGATCTGAGCCACAGTCAGCTCCTGGTCTTAATTTTGCTGACTATACAGAGCTTCTCCATCTTTGGCTGCAAAGAATACAATCCATCTGATTTTGATGTTGACCATCTGGTGATGTCCATGTGTAGAGTCTTCTCTTGTGTTGTTGCAAGACAGTGTTTGCTATGGCCAGTGCATTCTCTTGGCAAAACTCTGTTAGCCTTTGCTTTGCTTCATTTTATACTCCAAGGCCAAATTTGCCTGTTACTCCAGGTTTTTCTTGACTCCCTACTTCTGCATTCCAGTCCCCTATATTGAAAAGGACATCTTTTTGGGGTGTTAGTTTTAGAAGTTCTTGTAAGTCTTCATAGAACCATTCAACTTCAGCTTCTTCAGCTTACTGGCCAAGGCATAGACTTGGATATTGAACAATTTGCCTTGGAGAGAAAGGCAAAATAAATATATATGTTTTTTGCTTTGTTTTATATTAGTTTATAGATTGGAGTAGTTCATAAATTCTAGAACACCAAATAAAAAAAATTGGGTAAACAGATGACAAGATAATGAATTCAGGTTGATAAAATATTGAAATATGATATTTATTTACAGCTGTCTTAGAGTGCTTATTCCAGTTTAACATCTGACCATTTGAGGAGACAAATTGATTTATCATCCTAATAGTATTTGAATAAACAAATAGAAAATTAAAGTTTTGCTTTTAAAACCTCTTCTTGGTTATATATTACAAACCCATAACTTGCTTTTTTATAATTTTGGATAATGCATATATATTATTTGGCAAGACTGTTGTTGAAGCTGAAGTTCCATAACTTGGGCCACCTGTTGTGAATGGCTGTCTCATTGCCTCTAAGATCCTGATACTTAGAAAAATTTACTCCAAAAGGAGAAGGATGAGATGGTTAGACAGCATCACTAATTCAATGGGCATGAATTTGTGCAAACTCCAGGAGACAGTGAAGGACAGGGGTGCAGCAGCACCCTATAACTAGGGATCCCAAAGAGTTGGACATGACTGAGCAACTGAACAACAACAACAACAACATATTTGACCCCTGGTAATTATTATTCTATCTTGTCTGGAAAATTTATTTTACTCAGTTTTTACACAACCAGAAAAGTCATAATCTTCCCTATCAATATGTTTTAAGACATGTATATAGGAATAATAGGTCATTTTAACTTCAAATAAAGGTTATATTTTAAGTCATCTAACTCTGCATAATTTTCTTAAGCATATGTATGTAATCATTTATGCCTGTAAGTTTCCTCCCAGTTTTATTGGACTCTTTTTCCAAACCTTGTTTTTCATTATTGCCACTGAATCAGTATGAGGACTTTTCAAGCACAGGAAATATGAAAAAGAAGGGTAAAGTGTGAAAATTGCTTCCATTTTCCCAGCTAAATCTGAGTCTCAGGCAGGACTCACAGTGGCCCACACAATGATCCATAGCCTAGAGTGTCCCCTCACTGTTCCTAGAACCAGGCTTGTGAGAAATCCTCAAGGAGTCACAAGTTCTGAAAACATTCATAGGTCTGGAAAATTAAAAATCTTTATAAAATAAATAGAAGCACTCAAGAATTATTTCACTGAACAAATATATCATCTAAGGATATATCAATCCATATTCATTTTCTGCCTTGTTGTTGCTCACTCAGTCATGTCTGACCCTTTGTGACCCCATGGACTGTAGCACACCAGGCTTCCCTATCCTTCACAAAAATTGATTTCTCAATTTGTATTCAGAACCCCATTCTTCATACTTTCTCAAGAACTTTGCTACTGGAAATATGTCTTTTTACTGGAACATCAATTGTTAATCAATAAATCCATTAATATATTAATATGCATGAATATGATATTTCTTCTTTATTATAAGATATCTTCTCTTAAACTACAGAACTAATGCCATTTCTTTGTCCTTTTCACAGTAAATCTTGAGAGATCTTTATGTTTGTTGTTTCATATCCTCATTTCTAGTTATCTTCTCAAAACATTCAGATTCTGACTCCTCATCTCTTCTCAAATTGACATTTACAAAATCTCCAAAGCTTTCCTGTCTTCATAGTCTTTCTCTTCTTCTCAGAATGGTGACTCAGTGACCATGCCTTCTTCTAGAATTCTCCCTGATAGTTTTCCTCCCACTTCACAGGCTATGCATTCTCAAGTCTACTTTTTTGGCTTTTGTTCTCCAGCATTCATGAAGTTAATATGATTAATTCTGTCCTTTCTCCATAATTTCTTCTAGCCCACTAGTCAGTGCATTCATCATTTATGTATTAGTGATCTTTCCATTGATATCTTGGAATCAGATATCCCTCCATCCTCCAAACTCATGTATGCAACTCCATGTAAATAATTTTCTCAAATCATTTCTTTTCCTCCGGTTAATATCCTTTTCCTCTACATGATATTCATAGAATTATAGCTGTGAAAAATCTTACTGGAACATCAATTGCTAATCAATAAATCCATTAATATGTTAATGTGCATGAATATGATATTTCTTTTTTTAATTTCCAGTTTATTTTCCCAATTCTACCCACTAGAATGTGAGTTCCATGAAAGCAGATAAATTTCTGCTTTATTACTAATTCTTTACCAGCTTCTAGAAAAATAAATAAGTAGGAATTTTAGCTAAATAACTGGGAATTCACACATGGCTACTCGAGTAATGATGTGATCCTTGGAATGAATTGGAAGTGGTTTTCCAAGGGTATAAAGTTTCAGCTATGAAAGACAAATGAGTTCTAGTGATCAGTTGTACAACACAGTGGCTGTAGTTAACAGTATGATACTGTTCATTTAAGAAATTTTAGGAAAGTGGACCTCATGATAACTGTTATCATGTGAATAAAAAATAAATCGCATTCTATTTATTAATTTGTATACAAAGGGAAACAAAGAAACTCTAGGAGGTGTTAGATATACCTGTTACTTTGATTGTGGTGATGGTATTACAGGTATATACATATATCTAAACATTAGATTTTATACATTAAGTATGTACATCTTTAGGTATATAATTGCTGCTAAGTCACTTCAGTCGTGTCCGACTCTGTGCGACCCCATAGACGGCAGCCCACCAGGCTCCCTCGTCCCTGGGATTCTCCAGGCAAGAACACTGGAGTGGGTTGCCATTTCCTTCTCCAATGCATGCAAGTGAAAAGTGAAAGTGAAGTCGCTACATATCAATAAAGTATTAAAAATTATGAAATATCCTTGTAGGACTATTTCTTTTCAGGGTAGCTAATTTCTCCATGCTTAGGCAGATTTTATAAAATATCAAAGAATATCAGGTATTGCAATGGCAAGTATGTTAATACATTTATTAAAAATATACATTAGAAAATCTTTCCTAATCCTGATCCTTTCCATCCTTGGAAAGTATCTTCTCATAAGTTTATATTTATCAAATATATAGTATTGACGATATAATAAGAATGTTTTATGAATTAATTCATTGAATATACACAAGCTATTTTGATAATTAAATCATATACACATAAATATATCCATCACTTCATGGGTAATAGATGGGGAAACAGTAGAAACAGTGTCAGACTTTATTTTTGGGAGCTCCAAAATCACTGCAGATGGTGACTGCAGCCATGAAATTAAAAGACGCTTACTCCTTGGAAGAAAAGTTACGACCAACCTAGATAGTATATTCAAAAGCAGAGACATTACTTTGCCGACTAATGTCTGTCTAGTCAAGGCTATGGTTTTTCCTGTGGTCATGTATGGATGTGAGAGTTGGACTGTGAAGAAGGCTGAGCATCAAAGAATTGATGCTTTTGAACTGTGGTGTTGGAGAAGACTCTTGAGAGTCCCTTGGACTTCAAGGAGCTCCAAGCAGTCCATTCTGAAGGAGATCAACCCTGGGATTTCTTTGGAAGGAATGATGCTAAAACTGAAGCTCCAGTACTTTGGCCACCTCATGCGAAGAGTTGACTCATTGGAAAAGACCCTGATGCTGGGAGGGATTGGGGGCAGGAGGAGAAGGGGACGACCGAGGATGAGATGGCTGGATGGCATCACGGACTCAATGGACGTGAGTCTGAGTGAACTCCGGGAGTTGGTGATGGACAGGGACGCCTGGCGTGCTGTGATTCATGGAGTCGCAAAGAGTCGGACATGATTGAGCGGCTGAACAGAACAGATGATTATATGTACATTATATTTATGGAGTTGTCATTTAGTCTCTCAGACTGAGGTTTAAAGAGATAGAATCTTCCAGCCAGTAAGTCCTGGGAATCATAACACAAGAAAAAGTATACAACACTTTCCTAAAGATTAGGAATTACTGGATAATTTCTTTTTATATTGAATTATTTATTTAGTAGATTATGGAATATACTATGGATTCCATTCTACATAACACAATTTCCAGTAACACAAAGATCATTTTTACCATTCTTTCATTTGTTTTGCTTCTTTTATATAAAATGCCAAATGCAGTTTGCAAAACTGTTCAACATTTTCATTTATTTTACTTTTCCTAGAGAAAGAATGTCCTTAAGCATAAGTAATTCTGTCTCTAATACAGCTATTTAAGTATTTAATTTATTTAGGTTTTCTTCATGAATGTTTAGCACATATTTTAGGGAAAAAATATAACTCATCTACACAGTGTATTTTATATCTGGATATAGAAAGGGTTTTTGTATTAAAACTTGGAGTTTCTGTTAAGTGTTATTTTATTATGGCAATAAAACTTCATTAGTTTTGATTAGATGACTACACAAATAACTTATTTGAAACTTCCAAAGTATGCAAAAGAAGCAAGCTTACAATGTCAAGATAATAAAACACTTTGAAACAGGAAAAAAATTCAAGGTTGGTAGAAAGGAAACTTATGTGTAAAGCAGTTTAAATAGTATTAATATTCTTTTTCATTGAAGCATCACAGAGTTGGCAAATTAGCAGAAAGAAACAAAAAAGGTTGAATATATGAATGCATGCTTGGCCAGAAAAGAGCACAACAGCCTGCAATATGAACTTCTTAATTAACATAGTTGCAGCCACTGGTCTAGAGAAGTTGGATGGAACCTTCGAGACCTTAAAGACATGACTTCTGGCTCCAAGTTTGATGGTCTTTTCCCAACTCAGAAGTGTATTTTTTTTAAGAAACAGAAGAGGCATATTAACATCACATTTTATTAGCAAAATGCTGGGAAAAATTGAGGGCAAGAAGAGAATGAGGCCACAAAGGATGAGATGGTTGGATGGCATCACTGACTCAATGGACATGAGTGTGAGCAAACTAGGGAGATAGCGAAGAACAGGGAAGCCTTTAATGGCATCTGGTCCAGTCACTTCATGGCAAATGGACAGAGAAACAATGGAAAGAGTGACAGACTTTATTTTCTTGAGCTACAAAATCATAGCAGATGGTGACTGCATGCATGAAATTAAAAGACACTTGCTCCTTGGAAGAAAAGCTATGACAAACCTAGACAGCATATTAAAAAGCAGAGACATCATTTTGCCGACAAAGGTCCATACAGCCAAAGCTATGGTTTTTCCATTAGTCATGTATGGATGTGAGATTTGGACCATAAAGAAGATTGAATGCCAGATAGTCGATATTTTCTAACTGTGGTACTGGAGAAGACTCTTGAGAGTCCCTTGGACTGAAAAGAGATCAAACCAATCAATCCTAAAGGAAATCAACCCTGAATATTCATTGGAAGAACTGATGCAAAACTGAACCTCCAATACTCTGGCCACCTGATGCAAAGAGCTGGCTCATTTGGAAAAGACCCTGATGCTGGGAAAGATTGAAGGCAGGACAAGAAGGAGGTGACAGAGGATAAGATAACTGGGTGGCATCACTGACTCCATGGTTGTGTTTGGGCAAACTGGGAGATAGTGAAGGATAGGGAATCCTGGTGTGCTGCAGTCCTTGGCATTGCAGAGAGTTGGACATGACTGAGCCACTGAATAACAATAACAATCAAAGATAGTGGAAGATAGAGGACCCTGGTGTTCTGTAGTCCAAAGGGGAGCAAAGAATTGGACAGGTTTTAGCGACTGAATAGCAATAACAAAAAGCAGATTAACAATGTTGTGATAATTTCAGGTGAATAGCAGAGGAACTCAACTGTACATATTCATGTATCCATTCTCCTTCAAAGCCCCCCATTGAATCCAGGCTGCCACAGAACAGTGAGCAGAGTTCGCTGTGATATACAGTAGGACATTGTCAGTTATCCATCTTAAATATAGCAGTTATGAAAACTTAATTTTGAATTTCATCTAATTTCAATGCATCAGGAAAATTTAACTGCTTTCAATCAGAAAAGAATGCAGAAACCATTCTTAATCATTCTGAACCACTGCAGTCCTTACAACAACAACGGCTGCCTGAATTTGGCCAGCAGATCCTAGATTGCAGAACCTCCTCTGCATGAATGAAATCACTACCTCTCCCTGTTATCTTCCATAAAAGGGAATGAATTTTGTTTCCAGTGTTGTTTCTGTTAGATGCTGAAGAAGATATTTTATCTAAACAGATAGAAATACATTAAACAGTTATTTTAAGATTCAAAAAAGCACAGCATGTTCTTAAGCTGTGAAGAAATTGAATTAATTTTAGTAGCCTTTGTATTACATTTCTCATCATTGACACTGTTTTATATTTAATATGCGGGTGACTTTTATTTCAGAGAAATTAGCATGACTAATTATGTCTAATTTACTTATAGCTTATGAATCTTCAGGAATTGCACGGTCTTATCAAATCTAGTACCTTCTCCATCTTTAGTATAATGTGTTAAATCTTACTACTTAAACTGTGGTCCTCAGAATCATTTCAAATCACCTGGTATATCATTAAAAATGCAGAATCTCAATTTCCGACCAGGCAGACACACTTAATCAGAATCTAAATTTTAACAATGGATTCCTATGTCCAGCACAGTTGAGAGGCTCTTTTCTATCATAGAGTGAACACTATGATATTAAAAACAAATTGCAAAATATGTCTTACTTATATAATTAAGTATTGAGCAGATATGTTTACCTAAAAATAAACTAATGAATTACTAAAGATATACAAGTGTCAAGCTTGCCTCTACTCCAAAGTCACCTGCTTAAGAGCATTGGAACTGATACCCATATATTGTAGCTATTTTTGTGGGCAAAGGAAAATGTTGCTTATAAAAATATTCTCATGAAAATTCATGCAAATCATATTAATGTGAAAGGAAGCACAAAGTCTCAGGACCATCCTATCCCAAGTAGCAGTATTCTGAGGGTCCAAATAGAACATGACAAAGCTCCTCTGCTTTTAGAGCCAAATATACCTAAAGTTAGACATGACTGAGCAACTGAACTGGACTGAACTGATACTTAGCATCTTACCTTAACCCTTACTAAATTTTGTTCTGGAATGAGGCATTCAAATCACATAGAAACCAAACATCTGTAAAATCATTATTAATTTCTTCCTTTCTATAACTCTCTGAATTGGAAGGGACAGATTTTCCATTTTCTCTTCCCTTTGGGCAAAGTATGATAAGAGTCACATTCTACCTTAGGTTCTCCCTGGTCTTTGATCTAATAAAACATTATTATATGATCAATTATCTATATGGCCTGTCTTTCATATACTAACAAGAGCTACAATTATTCAAAAATATCTTTTACTTCTTTCCTAGTAAATCTCAAAAAGATAATTTTATTATAGAGTTGACAGGGTATTGACTATTTGATCTTAAATATATATTTTTTCATAAACTGATAAATGTTATTGATTAACTATTAGGAAGCCAATATAACAGGATTTTGAGGAAGGAAAAATACAAGAGAAAATGTAAATGCTGATGTCATGGCATATTAGATCATTCTAAAAGTTAAACTAAAGCTAAGATATAAGGAAGGCAATTAAGTTTTCAAAACTTTGATTTTCGGTTGCTTAGTTTATAATAAAAGTTGAACTTTTGGAATTGAAACAGATGGAAGTGTGTTTGATAGGATCTTCTTATTCTACCATTCCACAGCATTTGTGCAGATTTTGATGGGTTTGCAGAGCTGTATGAAGCAACATATATTATGATGTAAATGCCATCATTATGACATATGCTTAAACTTCTGCTGAGAAATAAATAAAATATCTTGAAATGCCTGCTGTTTATCCCAGCTGTTTATTCCTCACAGCCCATAAATGGAAAAGTCACACAGTTTAGCATTTATATGCTAGAGAGGCATTTGGAAATAATTAAAACTCTTTCAGAGAGTGCTTTCTTTTTGTTCTGAATTAGAATTAACTCATAATTTAAAAAAAAGAAGGCAAAAGCATTGAGACTAAAGTATATATTTTTTATTTAGGAAAATAAAGAGAGAGTCAAGATTTGCTTTTTTCTCTCAAATTCCCAATAGTGGGGTAAATAAGTGAGAGGACATATCTGGGAACAAGTATAGTACAACCACTCGATAAGTCTACCTGCATTTCCAGAGGAGAAACAAATACCAGTGGGAAACTTGCTTCTGTGGGTAAATTGGGTTGATTACAATGATCTGACTTAGACTGACGCTAATACACACAAATAAGGGAAAGCCAAGGGAGTTGATTTCCCTCATTAAAAACTGGTGCAATAGTTATGAAATTAAAAAGCAAATGACTTCTACAAATAGAAAATAAAAACATAGTATTTGTATATAAATATTTTAATAATTATCGCTTTTTATGAATGTGCTACAGCCCCATGTCCATAATATAAATATCTCAATTTGTTTGACAAAAGATTTAACATATTTACTTGAATTTTATGAAAATTTTGTGAATTTTATGAAAAATGTTATGAAAAATATAAAATTCAAAATGAATTCATTTTGAATTTGATATTAATGCAATGGCTAAATAAACCAGTATATTTCGTCTTCCTTCTAACTCCAGTAAGCTATTTACGACTAGATAAAATAAAATCCTATCACAATGACAGTACATGCTAGTTTAGAGAAGGCTTACATTTTAAAACATGGTATAATATCAGATTTTTTTTAACATTGCAGAAGCAAAAATCTATGAAGAACCTCTCAAACTTTTTATTCATAGTTGAGGAACATAACCTAGCCATGAAAGCACATTCTAATTATACAAAATAATTGGAGAGAAAATAATATTTGAATTATTTTTACTGTCAAATTGTTTTCAAAATTATATACCAAGACTTTTACTTAAAACAATTTTGATCAACCAAGTTGCATATAATAGATATTGTATATCTAATTTACAGTCATATTATAACTGTATGGAAAAGTGTTATATATTATATAATTTATATTATTATAAACTATGTATTACATATAAATGATCATTTAAGACTTACTAGGCTTAATATCTTCAATTCCTCAATTCATGATTATCTAGTTTCCTGTATATAAGCAGATTAAATATTGATTTTTTAATGTTACTAGCAAATTGTTGATCAATAAAGAGTGGTTTGTTTTGGATATGTGTGCATGTGTTGTGGTGAATGTGTCTCTGAAAATTAAAGTAAATGGTTAGTTTTGAGTAGAAACATTTACTGATATCTTTTTAATATTAACAAAGGCATCTTTGTTAAATCTTTTGTTTTATAAAGGCTGGTATTTATTATCTGGGCTTCCCTGATGGCTCAGATGGGTAAGAATCAGCTTGCAATACTGGAGGCCTGTGTTCTATCCCTGGATTGGGAGGATCCCTGGAGAAGGGAATGGTAACTCACTCCAGTATTCTTGCCTGGAGAATTCCATGGACAGAGGAACCTGTTATTTAATTGGCCACACCCTGCAGCATGAAGGATCTTAGTTCCTTGACCAGAGATTGAACCTGTGCCCCTTACAGTGTAAGTGTGTAATCTTAACCACTGAACCACTAGGGAATTCCCAATATTTTCTGAATCTTACGATCATTCTTCATGTGTTAAAAATGGTATTACTTATTTACTGGTATGAGAGTCACATATGATGTGCTCCTAAATCGAAGCCCTTGTGACTAACAGTGGAAGTGAGAAATAGATTTAAGGGACTAGATCTTACAGACAGAATATTACTGCCTACTGTATTACTCGGATTTCTCTGACCTTGGACGTGAGGTTTCTCCTCTTGGCTGCTAGCCACTCCAGCACCACGCAGCCACCGTTCACTGCAATCCCTTACAGTTATACAGTGGATGTGAGAAATAGATTTAAGGGACTAGATCTGATAGACAGAGTGCCTGATGAACTAGGGATGGAGGTTCATGACATTCTACAGATGACAAGAATCAAGACCATCCCTAAGAAAAAGAAAGGCAAAAAAAGAAAAATGCCTGTCTGAGGAGGCCTTACAAATAGCTATGAAAGGAAAGGAAGCAAAAAGCAAAGGAGAAAAGGAAAGATATATCTATTTGAATGCAGAGTTCCAAAGAATAGCAAGGAGAGATAAGAAAGCCTTCCTCATCAATGCAAAGAAATAGAGGAAAAGAAAGGAATGGGAAAGACTAGATATCTCTTCAAGAAAATTAGAGATACCAAGGGAACATTTCATGCAAAGATGAGCTCAATAAAGGACAGAAATGATCAGAAATTAGCAGAAGCAGAAGATATTAAGAGGTGCAGGAATACACAGGAGAACTCTACAAAAAACATCTTCACGAACCAGATAACATGATGGTTTGATCACTCATCTAGAACCAGACATCCTGGAATGTGAAGTCAAGTGGGCCTTAGAAAGCATCACTATGAACAAAGCTAGTGGAGATGATGAAATTCCAGTTGAGCTATTTCAAATCCTGAAAGATGATGCTGTGAAAGTGTTGCACTCAATATGCCAGCAAGTTTGGAAAACAGCAGTGGCTACAGGACTGGAAAAGATCCATTTTCATTCCAATCCCAAAGAAAGGCAGTGCCAAAGAATGCTCAAACGACTGTACAATTTCACTCATCTCACACGATAGTAAAGTGATGCTTAAAATTCTCCAAGGCAGAATTCAGCAATACGTGAACTGTGAAATTCCAGATGTTCAAGCTGGTTTTAGAAAAGACAGAGGAACCAGAGATCAAATCGTCAACATCCACTGGATCATGGAAAAAGCAAGAGACTATCCAAAGCCTTTGACTGTGTGGATCACAATAAACTGGAAAATTCCTCAAGAGATAGGAATACCAGACCACCTGACCTGCTTCTTGAGAAACCTTTATGCAGGTCAGGAAGCAACAGTTAGAACTGGACATGGAACAACAGACTGGTTCCAAATAGGAAAAGGAGTACATCAAGATTGTATATTGTCACCCTGCATATTTAACATATGCAGAGTGAAGTGAAGTGAAGTGAAGCCGCTCAGTCGTGTCCAACTCTTTGCAACCCCATAGTCTGCAGTCTACCAGGCTCCTCCATCCATGGGATTTTCCAGGCAAGAATACTGGAGTGGGTTGCCATTTCCTTCTCCAGAGGATCTTCTCAACCCAGGGATCAAACCTGGGTCTCCCACATTGTAGGCAGACGCTTTACCATCTGAGCCACCAGGGAAGCCTATATGCAGCCTATACCATGAGAAACATGGGGCTAGAGGAAGCACAAACTGGAATCAAGATTGCCGAGAGAAATATCAATAACCTCCGATATGCAGATGACACCACCCTTATGGCAGAAAGTGAAGAAGAACTGAAGAGCCTCTTAATGAAAGTGAAAGAGCAGAGTGAAAAAGTTGGCTTAAAGCTCAACATTCAGAAAACTAAGATATTGACATCTGGTCCCATCACTTCATGGCAAATAGATGGGGAAACAGTGGAAACAGTAGCTGAGTTTATTCTTCTGGGCTCCAAAATCACTGCAGATGGTGATTGCAGCCATGAAATTAAAAGTCACTTACTCCTTGGAAGGAAAGTTATGACCAACCTAGACACCATATTAAAAAGCAGAGACATTACTTTGCCAACAAAGGTCCATTTCGTCAAGGCTATGGTTTTTCCAGTGGTCATGTATGGATGGGAAATTTGGACTGTAAAGAAAGCGGAGCACCAAAGAATT
Organism: Aepyceros melampus; assembly: GCA_006408695.1. Classification (NCBI taxonomy): domain Eukaryota; kingdom Metazoa; phylum Chordata; class Mammalia; order Artiodactyla; family Bovidae; genus Aepyceros; species Aepyceros melampus. The sequence goes on along the minus strand of SJXQ01011977.1, from coordinate 27,765 downwards.
GATGCTTTTGAACTGTAGTGTTGGAGAAGACTCTTGAGAGTCCCTTGGACTGCAAGGAGATCCAACCAGTCCATCCTAAAGGAGATCAGTCCTGGATTTCAATGGAAAGATTGATGTTGAAGCTGAAACTCCAATACTTTTGCCACCCAATGTGAAGAGCTGACTCATTTGAAAAGACCTTTATGCTGGAAATGATTGAGGGCAGGAGGAGAAGGGGACAACAGAGGATGAGATAGTTGGATGGCATCACCAACTCAATGGACATGGGTTTGGGTGGACTCGGAGTTGTTGACGGACAGGGAGGCCTGGCGTGCTGCGGTTCATGGAGTCGCAAAGTGTAGGGCATGACTGAGCGACTGAACTGAACTGAACTGAAAGTAGACAACAATTATGTAGGTTCATATTTTGAAACTTTAAAAAAGAGCCTATATTGCTAGGTTTTTTTAAGCTTATCAATTTTTAATAATACAAAAAAGTCCAGTCACACAATTTTTTCTTCAGTAATTTGTTCTGGTTCCTTCCATGGAGATGATCTAAAACAGCAATATGGAGGCAGAACTTGGGCAGGCTTTCCAAGTTGCTTCAGTTGAGGTCAACGTTTTGAAACCCCATGGAATACAGCCCTTTAAGAGGTTAGAGCATCTACCTCTAATGTGGGAGACCCGGGTTCGATCCCTGGGTGCGGAAGATCCCCTGGAGAAGGAAATGGCAATCCACTTCAGTATTCTTGCCTGGAGAATCCCATGGACGGAGAAGCCTAGTAGGTTACAGTCCATGGGGTCGCAAAGAGTCGAACACGACTGAGCGAATTCACCTTCACCTTCACCTTCACCTTCATACTCCTTTGTTCATGAGGTTCTCCAGGCAAGAATACTAGGGTGGGTTGCCATGCCCTCCTGCAGGGAATCTTTCTGACCCAGGAATTGAACCATTTCTCTTATTTGTCCTGCATTGGCAGATGGGATCTTTACCATTAGTGCCACTTGGATAGCCCAGGAACATACATATTTACATGACAATTCAATGTGGAAATCACTCTTCAGTCATTCTGAAAAGATTTCAAAAACTTTAAATGTGTAGTCCTTGAGCTCAAAGTCTGAACAACTAGAGAAATGAATCTTTATATGCAAAATTCACAAAGGTTACAATGTACAAAAACACATAAATAGTGTCTCTGTATTTCTAATAATTTTGTCCTTAGAAAACCTAGAAAACTAAATTTACATCCTCTCTAAACTAAGAGAAAATTGAGACTGAATCACTTATTATCATAAATATGCTTAAAATATCACTAGAATTTTCAGTGTAATCATGAATGCATTCATTTTTTCAAATACACATGCTAGGATAGGCAGTAAATTTTCCCCAAATTTTAGTTATTTAAAGTCATTGTGATCACTTATTGAGTAACATATTAGTCAAAATCAAGAATATTTCCAGTTTAATTAATTATATTTTTCTGTTTATCCTTGGAATAAATGTTTAATTTTAATGTGTATTTTGAAATCATTAGATTATTTCTCTTTTAAAATGTTATATTTTAGGTGTGTGTGTTTGTCTTGAGAGACATACATTTAAAAGTTGAATAGGTTAAAAGAGGAATTTAAATCATAAGTTGTGGCATTTTATGCTGGAAATGATTGAGGGCAGGAGGAGAAGGGGACAACAGAGGATGAGATAGTTGGATGGCATCACCAACTCAATGGACATGGGTTTGGGTGGACTCGGAGTTGTTGACGGACAGGGAGGCCTGGCGTGCTGCGGTTCATGGAGTCGCAAAGTGTAGGGCATGACTGAGCGACTGAACTGAACTGAACTGAAAGTAGACAACAATTATGTAGGTTCATATTTTGAAACTTTAAAAAAGAGCCTATATTGCTAGGTTTTTTTAAGCTTATCAATTTTTAATAATACAAAAAAGTCCAGTCACACAATTTTTTCTTCAGTAATTTGTTCTGGTTCCTTCCATGGAGATGATCTAAAACAGCAATATGGAGGCAGAACTTGGGCAGGCTTTCCAAGTTGCTTCAGTTGAGGTCAACGTTTTGAAACCCCATGGAATACAGCCCTTTAAGAGGTTAGAGCATCTACCTCTAATGTGGGAGACCCGGGTTCGATCCCTGGGTGCGGAAGATCCCCTGGAGAAGGAAATGGCAATCCACTTCAGTATTCTTGCCTGGAGAATCCCATGGACGGAGAAGCCTAGTAGGTTACAGTCCATGGGGTCGCAAAGAGTCGAACACGACTGAGCGAATTCACCTTCACCTTCACCTTCACCTTCATACTCCTTTGTTCATGAGGTTCTCCAGGCAAGAATACTAGGGTGGGTTGCCATGCCCTCCTGCAGGGAATCTTTCTGACCCAGGAATTGAACCATTTCTCTTATTTGTCCTGCATTGGCAGATGGGATCTTTACCATTAGTGCCACTTGGATAGCCCAGGAACATACATATTTACATGACAATTCAATGTGGAAATCACTCTTCAGTCATTCTGAAAAGATTTCAAAAACTTTAAATGTGTAGTCCTTGAGCTCAAAGTCTGAACAACTAGAGAAATGAATCTTTTATATGCAAAATTCACAAAGGTTACAATGTACAAAAACACATAAATAGTGTCTCTGTATTTCTAATAATTTTGTCCTTAGAAAACCTAGAAAACTAAATTTACATCCTCTCTAAACTAAGAGAAAATTGAGACTGAATCACTTATTATCATAAATATGCTTAAAATATCACTAGAATTTTCAGTGTAATCATGAATGCATTCATTTTTTCAAATACACATGCTAGGATAGGCAGTAAATTTTCCCCAAATTTTAGTTATTTAAAGTCATTGTGATCACTTATTGAGTAACATATTAGTCAAAATCAAGAATATTTCCAGTTTAATTAATTATATTTTTCTGTTTATCCTTGGAATAAATGTTTAATTTTAATGTGTATTTTGAAATCATTAGATTATTTCTCTTTTAAAATGTTATATTTTAGGTGTGTGTGTTTGTCTTGAGAGACATACATTTAAAAGTTGAATAGGTTAAAAGAGGAATTTAAATCATAAGTTGTGGCATATATCCTGGCCATTTCAATTAAAGAGGGTTGATTTTGTCATGATACTAAGAGTGCCAACTAAGAGAAATTTTCTTGATATCTTAATCTTCCACAAACTCTATTGAAATTATATGGAAAGAACATTCTGCCTTAATATTTAAGTATTTCTGAAAGTAATTCCTCTGTATCCTACATTTAACTCAAACTACCTTCAGCTTTCACCTAAACTAATAAAAGGAACTTTCTAAAAAGTAGATTCTAATTGGTTTTAAAAATAATTTTTTAATAAAAATTTTAGAAAATAATTTCACAAAGAAAACAGTAATTTGTGTTTCACTTTTAATTTAAAATCTTTTCAATTTCCCATTACTCTTAGGCTTAAAAGTAAAAGAATCTTAACATCTTCTCTGAAGATCCCTATGTCTAGGCCTTACTTACTTCTGTCTTCTTCTCTAATGTGTTATCTCTTGCTTTCTTTTTTTTTAATTAATTTTTATTTTTCAGTTTGTTTTGCTTTACAATACTGTGTTCGTTTTGCTATACATTGACATGAATCAGCCACGAGTGTACATGAACTCCCAATCCCGACCCCGCCTCCCCCATCCCGTCCCACACCATCTCTCTGGACTATCCTTGTGCCTCAGTCCCAAGCATCCTACATCCTGCATCAACAGAGGTGAGTAAAGATACATTCAAATTGTGAAATAAAATAAAGGAAACCTCTTGCTTTCCTAATTCTAGCTCCAGCGGTCCTCTTTCAGATTCTTAGATCCCTTCACCCTTAAGCCATCCTCCATAAAGCTGTCTCTTTAGATAATAAGTTCAGTCGCTCAGTCATGTCCGACTCTTTGTGACCCCAGGGACTGCAGCATGCCAGGCCTCCCTGTCCATCACCAACTCCCGGAGTTCACCCAAACTCATGTCCATTCATCGGTATGCATCCACCATCTCATCCTTTGTGGTTCCCTTCTCCTCCTGCCTTCAATGTTTCCCAGCATCAGGATCTTTTCCAATGACTTCATTCTTCACATCAGGTGGACAACGCATTGGAGTTTCAACTTCAACATCAGTCCTTCTAATGAATATTTAGAACTGATGTCTTCCAGGATTGACTGGTTGGATTTCCTTGCAGTCCAAGGGACTCTCAAGAGTCTTCTCCAACACCACAGTTCAAAAGCATCAATTCTTCAGTGCTCAGCTTACTTTATAGTCCATCTCTCACATCCATACATGACCATTGGAAAAGCCATAGCTTTGACTAGACAGAACTTTGGTGGCAAGGTAATGTCTTTGCCTTTTAATATGCCATCTAGGTTAGTCATAATGTTTCTTCCAAGGAGAAAGTGTCTTTTAATTTCATGGCTGTAGTCACCATCTGTACTGATTTTGGAGCCCCCCAAAATAAAATCTTTCACTGTTTCAATTGATTTCCCATCTATTTACCATGAACTGGTAGGACCAGATGCCTTGATCTTTGTTTTTTGAATGTTGATCTTTCATCCAACTTTTTCACTCTTCTGTTTCACTTTCATCAGAAGCTCTTTAGTTCTCCACTTTCTGCCATAAGGGTGGAGTCATTTGCATATCTGAGGTTATTGATATTTCTCCTGGCAATCTTGATTCCAGCTTGTGCTTCATCCAGCCCAGCATTTTGATAACATACTCTTCATAAAAATTAAATAAGCAGGATGACAATATACAGACTTTACATAATCCTTTCCCGGTTTACAACCAGTCGGTTGTTCCATGTCCAGTTCTAACTGTTGCTTCCTGACCTGCATACAGATTTCTCAGGAGGCAGGTCAGGTAGTCTGGTATTCCCATCTCTTTCAGAATTTTCCACAGTTTGCTGTGAACACATCAAAGGCTTTGACACAGTCAATAAAGCAGAAGTAGATGTTTTTCTGGAATGCTCTTGCTTTTTTGATGATCCAACAGATGTTGGCAATTTGAGCTCTGGTTCCTCTGCTTTTTCTAAATCCAGCTTGATTATATGGAAGTTTACAGTTTACAATGTTGAAGCCTGGCTTGGAGAACTTTGAGCATTACTTTGCTAGCGTGTGAGATAAGTGCAATGTTATGCTAGTTTGACCATTTTTTGGCATTGCCTTTCTTTGGGATTGGAATGAAAACTGACATTTTCCAGTCCTGTGGCCACTGCTGAGATTTCCAAATTTGCTGGCCTATTGAATGTAGCACTTTCATAGCATCCTCTTTCAGGATTTGAAATAGCTCAACTGGAATTCCATCATCTCCACTGGCTTTGTTCATAGTGATGCTTCCTAAGGCCCACTTGACTTCACACTCCTGGATATCTGGCTATAAGTGAGTGATCACACCATTGCCATTATCTGGGTCTTGAAGGTATTTTTTGTATAGTTCTTCTATGTATTATCTTCTTAATATCTCTGCTCCTGTTAGTTCCCTACCATTTCTGTCCTTTATTGTGCCCATTTTTGCTTGAAAAGTTCCTTGGTATCTCCAATTTTCTTGAAGAGATCTCTAGTCTTTTCCATTCCTTTCTTTTCCTCTATTTCTTTGCACTGATCACTGAGGAACACTTTCTTATCTCTCCTTGCTATTCTTTGAAACTCTGCATTCAAATGGCTATAGCTTTTTTGCTCCTTTGCCTTTCACTTCTCTTCCTTTCACAGCTATTGCTAAGGCCTTCTCAGACAACCATTTTGCCTTCAGGTAATTTTTTAATCTTATTTCTGTCAAGTTAACACTGCAAAGGATCCTATTATTGGTTAAAAAAAAAAAGTCAAATTTCTGAACTCCATAAACAGGTTTAATCTTCTCTGTGGTTTTGTAATTCCAGTACCTTCTTTCTCATATGTCATTTCACTGTTGTATGTTTGAGATATCATGTTTTACTGCCCTCAAATGGAACTTCAAATTCAGGATCTTTACTTGATTTTCTTTAATGTGGTTGCCTCAACAAAGAAGTTGATAGGAGACACAGTAACAAAGTAAATAATCATAAGCAGCATGAAATTGGGTGACACAGAATGGAATCATTTTATAGGAGAGCAGCAATTATAGTGACAAAACTACAAATCAAGAAGAAGTGGATTCCTGCTCAAGATTAGAAGAGTGGCAATGTTTTGGGAGCACCCATATTTCACTGAGGAAGGTTTTCTGACTAAAACTTATGCAATTTCCAAAAGCAAATTATTAGTAAAATCTTTGACTATGGCAAAGCCTTTGACTGTGTGAATCACAATAAACAGTGGAGTCAGGCTTCAACAATATGTGAACCGTGAACTTCCAGATATTCAAGCTAGTTTTTAAAAAGGCAGAGGAATCAGAGATCAAATTGCCAACATCCACTGGATCACTGAAAAAGCAAGAGAGTTCCAGAAAAACATTTATTTCTGCCTTACTGACTATGCCAAAGCCTTTGTGTGGATCACAATAAACTGTGGAAAATTCTGAAAGAGATGGGAATACCACGTCACCTGACCTGCCTCTTGAGAAATCTGTATGCAGGTCAGGAAGCAACAGTTAGAACTGGACATGGAACAACAGACTGGTTCCAAATAGGAAAAGGAGTATGTCAAGGCTGTATATTGTCACCCTGCTTATTTAACTTATATGCAGAGTACATCATGAGAAATGCTGGGCTGGAAGAAACACAAGCTAGAATCAAGATTGCCGGGAGAAATATCAAGAACCTTACCCTTATGGCAGAAAGTGAAGAGGAGCTAAAAAGCCTCTTAATGAAAGTGAAAGAGGAGAGTGAAAAAGTTGGCTTAAAGCTCAACATTCAGAAAACGAAGATCATGGCATCTGATCCCATACTTCATGGCAAATAGATGGAGAAACAATGGAAATAGTGTCAGACTTTATTTTTTGGGGCTCCAGAATCACTGCAGATGGTGACTGCAGCCATGAAATTAAGAGACACTTACTCCTTATGACCAACCTGCTGCTGCTGCTAAGTTGCTTCAGTCATGTTTGACTCTGGTGACCCCATAGACGGCAGCCCATCAGGCTCCCCCGTCCCTGAGATTCTCTGGGCAAGAACACTGGAGTGGGTTGCCATTTCCTTCTCCAATGCGTGAAAGTGAAGTCACTCAGTCGTGTCCGACTCTTAGTGACCCCATGGACTGCAGCCCACCAGGCTCCTCCATCCATGGGATTTTCCAGGCAGGAGTACTGGAGTGGGGTGCCATTGCCTTCTAACCTAGACAGCATATAAAAAGCAGAGACATTATTTTGCCAACAAAGATCTGTCAGTCAAAGCTATGGTTTTTCCAGTAGTCATGTATGGATGTGAGAGTTGGACTATATACAGAAAGCTGAGTGTTGAATTGATGCTTTTGAACTGTGGTGTTGGAGAAGACTCTTGAGAATCCCTTGGACTGCAAGGAGACCCAACCAGTCCATCCTAAAGGAAATCAGTCCTGAATATTCATTGGAAGGACTGATGTTGAAGCTGAAACTCCAATACTTTGGCCACCTGATGCAAAGAGCTGACTCATTTGAAAAGACCCTGATGCTGGGAAAGACTGAAGGGAGGAGGAGAACGGGACGACAAAGGATGAGATAGTTGGATGGCATCCCCAACTCAATGGACATAAGTTTGAGTAAACTCCAGGAGTTGGTGATGGACAGGGAGGCCTGGCCTTTTGCAGTCCATGGAGTTGCAAAGAGTCGGAAATGACTGAGCAATTGAACTGAACTGAACTGAATAGTATATGAAGCAAATGAAAAACTGAAGCTATTACTATTCAAAAGACAACAGTTATACTAGAAAATAAGAAAATCATACCATTTGACTCAAAAGCAAGCAACACTGCATAATTATAGTAATGTTAGTACTCACATTGATTAGGGAAGTTATTATATCATAATGGAGCTCAATTGAAAGGATGGAAACAAAAAGGGCAAATAGGAGAACTAAATCTTTACAAGAAGTTAATAGATAATGTCTAAAAGTGTTGAATCAACAAAAGCAGTATAAACATACAATTTAGAAATGTGCTGAGGCCTGGCCTTTTGCAGTCCATGGAGTTGCAAAGAGTCGGAAATGACTGAGCAATTGAACTGAACTGAACTGAATAGTATATGAAGCAAATGAAAAACTGAAGCTATTACTATTCAAAAGACAACAGTTATACTAGAAAATAAGAAAATCATACCATTTGACTCAAAAGCAAGCAACACTGCATAATTATAGTAATGTTAGTACTCACATTGATTAGGGAAGTTATTATATCATAATGGAGCTCAATTGAAAGGATGGAAACAAAAAGGGCAAATAGGAGAACTAAATCTTTACAAGAAGTTAATAGATAATGTCTAAAAGTGTTGAATCAACAAAAGCAGTATAAACATACAATTTAGAAATGTGCTGTTAAATCTAAGAAGTGAAACCTAAAAGAGTTTGCACATGGAAGTCTTGGCTCTCTTAGGAGAGAACTGGGGGTAGAGGGTTGTACAGGGAACTATGGGGGCGAATGAGGAGCACGGCNTCTTTTCCTATCAATAACCTCAGATATGTAGATGACACCACCCTTATGGCAGAAAGTGAAGAACTAAAAAGCCTCTTAATGAAAGTGAAACAGAAGAGTGAAAAAGTTGGCTTAAAGCTCAACATTCAGAAAATGAAGATCATGGCATCTGGTCCCATCACTTCATGGAAAATAGACGGGGAAACAGTGAAAACGGTGTCAGACTATTTTGGGGGGCTCCAAAATCACTGCAGGTGATGGTTGCAGCCATGAAATTAAAAGATGCTTACTCCTTGGAAGGAAAAGTATGACAAACCTAGAGAACATATTAAAAAGCAAAGACATTACTTTGCCAGCAAAGGTCCGTCTAGTCAAGGCTATAGTTTTTCCAGTCATCATGTATGAATGTGAGAATTGGACTGTGAAGAAAGCTGAGTGCCGAAGAATTGGTGCTTTTGAACTGTGGTGTTGGAGACGACTCTTGAGTCTCTTGGACTGCAAGGAGATCCAACTAGTCCATCCTAAATGTGATCAGTCCTGGGTGTTCATTGGAAGGACTGATGTTGAAGCTGAAACACCAATACTTTTGTTGCCTGATGTGAAGAGCTGACTCATTTGAAAAGACCCTGATGCTGGAAATGATTGAGAGCAGGAGGGGAAGGGGACAACAGAGGATGAGATGGTTGAATGTCATTACCGACTTGATGAACATGGGTTTGGGTGGACTCTGGGAGTTGTTGATGGACAGGGAGGCCTGGCATGCTGTGGTTCATGGGGTTACAATGAGTCGGACATGGTTGAGTGACTGAGCTGAACTGCAACCTCAAAATTCTCATCCAACCATGCTACAAGCTCAGAGACACAAAGCTAGATCATCAAATCACAACTTTGTGACTGGATCTTTTGATACAGACCCTCACGGACAGTATCCATGACCTAAAATGACAACTCATCTTGGAAACCATCCCCACATAATATAAAATATGAGATGGTAACTTTGTTTCCTGTAGCAACTGTAACAAATTCAACTTGCTTGGTGGTTTAAAACAACAGAAATTTATTCTTTCTCAGTTGCGGATGCTGGAAATCTGAATTAGGGCATGACTGTGGTCATTCTGAAGTCTCTCAGGAGAATTCGTTGCTCCAGCTTTTTGTGGCTACTGATATTTCTTGCCTCAGCCTACCTCTCTTTCTGCCTAACTTTCCCTTACTTCATATGTCTCTCACTCATCTCCCTCTGTCTTTTTTTGTGGGAATACCTGTGATGAGGCAGCGTACCCAGACAACTCAAGTAAGTGTCTCCTCTCAAGATCTCTATCTTATTCAAAGCCTTTGCCAATAGAGACAAATATTACTTTTGCCATAAAAAATGAAATTCATAATTTGGGAATTAAGATATGGATATATATTGGGGTTGGAGGACACCATTCATCTCACTACAAATTTCTTGCCTCAGCCTACCTCTCTTTCTGCCTAACTTTCCCTTACTTCATATGTCTCTCACTCATCTCCCTCTGTCTTTTTTTGTGGGAATACCTGTGATGAGGCAGCGTACCCAGACAACTCAAGTAAGTGTCTCCTCTCAAGATCTCTATCTTATTCAAAGCCTTTGCCAATAGAGACAAATATTACTTTTGCCATAAAAAATGAAATTCATAATTTGGGAATTAAGATATGGATATATATTGGGGTTGGAGGACACCATTCATCTCACTACATATGGGAAAGGGAGAGCTTCAGTAAACACTCTTATTTTTAAAACATTAGAATGGAAGGCACACAATAGGCATATCAAAATACTCTCTCACAAAAATGATTGTTTCACAGTAATTCTGAAATTGGGCTTGGCACGTTACCAATTCGCCCTGCTCTGAAGGAATGTAATGAACATTGCTTAGGATGCTGATCTGATCCGTCAGAATAATTAAGTTCCTAGCACCAACCTTGGACTCTTACTTCTGTTTTATTATTCATTCTTATTTGCTTTTATTTTCTTTCCACAAAGAATAGTCTTGTGCTTCAGTCGGAGTAGTTTTTCCTCCTTTGGAGGACCTGAGACCCTCTTTCATTTTAAGGTGCCTCTGCCTCTTTTAGTCTAAACTGTTGGTAATACTGTCTACACAATTCTCCTAAAAACTCTGTGAATGTCTTAATGTCATTCTCTCCATTAGACAGAAACCATACCAAGAAACCTTTCTGAGACAGTGCACTTTGGGCTAAGGGTCAGAGCACTGTGTCACTTGTTGCTTATAATCTTTGCAGTCCTTTTGGATAGTTAAATGAGTCCATAATACAAGACTTTTATTTTTTAGTAAAATGTTTTTATTAAAAAGTCCTTAATCAGTACCATTAGCTTTACCATGATATTTTGCTGGCATTGCCCCTATTAGGATTTTTATTTCATGCTAAGGCCTTTTTTTTAATTTGAAAAGTATTTTCCTACTCCTGCTAGCTATGAGTGTGAGAGAGTTTTATTCTTTAACAACACAAGCACCAGGTTAGATACATTTTCTATAAACCACATTAAATGGACATAGTTTTGCAAACACTCCTCCATACATAATATAATTCACCTTGTTTTCAGCCTCCATAAACAATATTCTTATTGCCTTTCCAATTTCCTTCAACTGTTTCTTCACAGGCAATGCTAAGTAAGATAACTTAGATTTTTGTATAAGTCAAGGTTCATTCAGGAAGCAGAACCTAAATATGTATTATGGAATAAGGAATTTACTATGAAACCTTATACAATTGTGTCAGAAGTTGAGCAGCATAGCAAATCAGAAGAAGAATCAGTAAGAAGTCTCCCGAAAGAGCAGTATAAGTAGCTAAGTCAGAAATTGAAAGGGAATCTAGGAAACCATGCCCATCCCCTTGCTGAAGTGCAGAAATGATGTGGGAGAGGTGTTGCAGAAAAGCTTATGCAAATGTGCCACATCTGGAGAGCTACCTCACTTCCAGGACCAGCTAAGTGTCCAGTGAGGAGTTTAAAACTGCTGTGGTGATCATATCATCATATTTGGTTTTTATCATTCTGTATATGTGATTTCCACTAAATATCAAGTTGGAGAGATCTAGCAGATCATTGAAATATATGGCTGAGACAAAATCAGGGTTAAAAGTTTTGATAAGGAATTCAATATCATAAAATAGGTAATTGAAAGCATTGCTTTTTTTTTTTTTTAGAATATCAGCAGTGGAAGACTGAAGTTGGAAGTGAAGGAGAGCAATACTTAAAAAAAAAAAAAAAAAAAGAAAAGAAAAGATGGAAGCTTAGTGGATCAGTGAATTTAAAAGAATTAAGTGAAGTGAAAGTGAAGTTGCTCAGTCGTGCCTGACTCTTTGCGGCCCTGTGGATAGTAGCCTGCACCAAGCTCCTCCATCCATGGGATTTTCAAGGCAAGAAGACTGGAGTGGGTTGCCATTTCCTTCTCCAAAATAATTAAGGGAAGATTCCAAATTGAAAAGAAAAAGTAATATAACTCTTTACTTTATAACTTTACTGGTAGAAAATATTGAAAATTCCACAAAAATCTGTTAGAACTAATAAATGAATTCAGGAAAGTTGCAGGATATAAAATTAATACAGAAATTCAGTTGTGTTATTATACATTAACAATGAGTAATCTGACAAAGAAATAAAGAAAGTAATTCCATTTACAATCACATAAAAAAGAATAAAATACTTAGGACTAAACTTAACCAAGGTGGCAAAAGAATTGTGCCCTGAAAACTACAAAACTTTGCTAAAAGAAATTAAGGAAGAGAAATAAATAGAAAAAATATCCCTTGTTTATGAATGGTGAAACTTCATGATATTAGATATCAATATCACCCAAACTGTTCAATCTATAGATTCAATACAATTATTATTAAAATTCCATTGATATATATTTTTTAAATAGAAAAAATCTAAAATTTATAGAGAATCTCAAAGGACCTTAAAGAATGAAAACTTTGAAAAAGAAGAACAAAGTTGGAAGTTTCACACTTTCTGATTTCAGTTAATTAAAAGCTGACCTAATCAAAACAGCATGGAATTGGCATAAAAACAGGTATAAGGAACAGTGAAATAGGATAAAGAGCTCAGAAGTAAACCCTCATGTGTGTGACCCAGTGATTTTTGACCAAGATCATTTAACGGGAAAAGGACAGTCTTTTCAATAAATGGCATTGAAAAAACTATATATCCACATTGGAAAAATAAATAAATAAATAAACTTGGAAATTTACTTTAAACTATATAAAATTACTAGTTCAAATGAGTCAGATACTTAAAAATAAAAGTTAAAACTACAAAAATCTTAGAAGAAAACAGGGATAGTGCTTTCTTCATATTGGATTTGGAAATGATTTCTTGCCTGGGACATCAAAAGCACATGTCATAAAAATAACAATAATAATAATAATAGGTGATTTGGATTGCATCAAATTTAAAACTGTGTACATTAAAGTGATACTTTACGGTTAACTGTGTCTCTCCCAAGAACATTTAGCTTCCGGACCAAGGACCAGGCTTGATCACTCAAGAGATTTTATGTAGCAGTTTTATTAAAGCTTCCTTGGCAGCTCAGAGCGTAAAGCGTCTGCCTACAATGCAGGAAACCCGGGTTCAATCCCTGGGTCTGGAAGATCCTCTGGATAAGGGAAAGGCAATCCACTCTGGTACTCTTGCCTGGAAAATCCCATGGACTGAGAAGCGTAGTAGGCTACAGTCCATGAGGCAGCAAAGAGTTGGACACGACTGAGCAACTTCACTTTATTTAAAGTAAGAAAAGAGGCAGAAAAAGCTTCTGACATAGACATCAGAAGAGGGATAGAGAATGCACCCCTCGCTAGTCTAGCAAAGGAGTTATATACTTTTTAAATTGATTATTATAATAAATCAAAAGAATGTCTCAAGGTGTAAAGATCTTTCTAGACCCACTCCCACAGTTTACATTTGAAGATGACAGGATTAGAACTAACAATAGAAAGATCTTACCAGACTCACTCCCATAATATGCATTTTAAGATAACAGGATTAGTCAGAGGGTTTTCAAGAAAGAGAAACTGTCTTCAAGCAAGATACATTGTTATATAATCCTTACTAAGGAATGTAAAGAAAAAATAAATGTTTGTCTTTTCCTCCTCTTTGAGAATTCCAGACCCCTATCTCCACCTCAGGGACCCCAAAGTTATCAACATGTCTAGGAATTGACTCTCTCAAAAAGACACAATCAGCAGGCCAAAAGGCTGTCCATGGTGTGGGAGAAAATATTTTCAAATCATATATAATAAGCTAAGAGCTTCCCTAGTGGCTCAGATGGTAAAGCGTCTGCTGCAATGCTAGAGACCTGGGTTTGATCTTTGAGTTGGGAAGATCCCCTGGAGAAGGAAATGGCAACCCACTCCAGTACTCTTGCCTGGAGAATCCCATGGACAGAGGAGCCTGGTAGGCTATAGTCCATGGGTTGCAAAGAGTCGGACATAACTGAGTGACTTCTCTCTTTAAGAGCTTCCCCAGTGGTCCATTGGTCAAGAATCCACCTTGCAATGCAAGGGATGGGGGTTTGATCCCTGGTCCTGGTGATCCCACATGCTGCGGGGCAAATAAGCCCATGAGCAACAACTACCGAGCCTGGACACTACAACTATTGAAGCCTGAGTGCCTAGAGCTTGTGCTCTACAACAAGAGAAATCACTGCAGTGATAAGCCTGTGCACTGCAATGAAGAGTAGACCACTCTCACCACAATTAGAGAAAGCCCACATGTAGCTATGAAGACCCAGCACAGCAAAAATAAACATTTTTTTTAAAAGAGGCTAATATTAGGATATTTAAAGAACTCCTAAAAATGTCTATAGTAAAACTAAAATTAAAAAAAAAAAAAGTCCAGTTAAAAAATGATCACAGGACTTGAATAGCTATTTCTCCAAAGATGTACACATGTCCAAAAAGCATGTGAGATGGTGCTCAACATTACTAATTATTATGGAAATGAAAATGAAAAACACAATGAGAAGTTACCTCATATCCACTAGGATTGCTGCTATCATAAAAACAAAAAACAGTACATGTTACTGAGAATGTCTAGAAACTGGATCCACTTTATGCTACTGGTGGGAATATAAAGTGATGCAACTACTATGGAAAATAGAACAGCAATTTCTTATAAAAACTGAAAATATCATCTCTATATAATCTAGCAATCACATTCTGGACATGTTTCCAAAATAATTGAATGCAGGGACTCACACATGTCTTCTCAGGTTCACAGCAGCATACTTCACAACAGTTAAAAAATAGAAATTACCTGTTGTCTACCAATTGATGAGTGTATAAACTTGTGTTGTGTATATATATTATAAAAAATTAGTCAGCCTTTAAAAGGAAGAACATTCTGACTCATGGTACAACTTGAATGTTCATTGAGAACATGATGGTGAAGGTGAAGTCACTCAGTTGTGTCCTACTCTTTGCGACCCCATGGATGTAATGTACTAGGCTTCTCTGTCCACAGGATTCTCCAGGCAAGAATATTGGAGTGGATTGCCATTTCCTTTGCCAGGGGATCTTCCCGACCCAGGATCCCTGGGTCTCCCACATTGGAGGCAGACGCTTTAACCTCTGAGCTACCAGGGAAGCCCCCTCTGAGAACATGATAGAGTGAAATAAACAAATCACTAAAAGATGAATATTGTATGATTTCAATTATATGATTTAATTTGACTAACCAAATTCTTATAGACAGAAGACTAGTGGTTGCCAGGGGCTGGAAGGGATTGGAATGGGAAATTGTCACTTAGTGGTTATAGAGTTTCAATTTTTTTAAAACAGAAAGAATTCTGAAGATTGGTTATATATGTAAATATACCAGACACTACTAAACTGGACACTTAATGGTAAAGATAGTAAATTATATTTGTATTTTACCAAAGGCAATGGCACCCCACTCCAGTACTCTTGCCTGGAAAATCTCATGGGTGGAGGAGCCTGGTGGGCTGCAGTCCATGGGGTCGCTAAGAGTCGGACACGACTGAGCGACTTCACTTTCCCTTTTCACTTTCATGCAGTGGAGAAGGCAATGGCAACCCACTCCAGTGTTCTTGCCTGGAGAATCCCAGGGATGGGGGGAGCCTGTCGGGCTTCCGTCTATGGGGTCGCACAGAGTCAGACACGACTGAAGCGACTTAGCAGATAGCAGATTATTAAAAATAAGGAACATTTCAATAGAAACAGAACAATTAGGAAAGTAATGTTGTGGAAATCAATATTAAATGTGTTATTAAGAAGTTAATGAATATGATTTTAAGAATACTAGAACTGAGGGGTCAACTTCAAATCTTTTTCATTGAAAGATTATATATTTAGCTCTAGATATGTAACCTGTGAAAGGATATTTCTTAGAGGTAATATAATCAGAAGGCTTTCCAGGTGGAACTAGTGGTAAAGAACCTGCTTGCCAGTGTAGATGTTAAGAGATGCAGGTTGGATCCCTGGGTGGAGAAAATCTCTGGAAGAGGGCATGGCAACCCATTCCAATATTCTTGCCTGAAAAATCCCATGGACAGAGGAGCCTGGAGGGCTACAGTCCATAGGGTCACAAAGAGTCAGACACAACTGTAAGCCACTTAACAGTCACTCAATATAGTCAGAAGATTGAAAATAGACCATTATCTTTGTCAGAGTAGTTTCAGTGGTGAACTGAACAGAGAAAAGAAAGTGAAAATTAGTCAGTTATGTCTGACTCATTGTGATCCCAGAACTGTAGCCTCCCAGGCTCCTCTGTCCATGGGATTCTCCAGCCAAGAATACTGGAGTGGGCAGTCATTTCCTTCTCCAGGAGATCTTCCCGACCCAGGCCTCCCGCATTGCAGGCAGATTCTTTACCACTGAGCCACTAGGGGACCTGTTAATCCTGATGCCGAACTTAGTGCAGACACCTGATCAACATATTGCACTGAAGTCCAGAACTCCTGGGCTCAAGTGATCCAACAGCCTCAGCCTCCCAAGTAGCTGGGATTACAGGTGAGCGCCAACTTGATCTATGTCTTGAAAAGCTGAACTTAAGGCTTCAGTCTAGACATTGCTTGCGTGATTCCATGCTAAGTTGCTTCAGTTGTGTCCCACTCTTTGCTACCCTAAGGATTGTAACCTGCCAGGCTCTTTTGTCCATATGATTCTCCAGGCAAGAATACTGGAGTGGGTTGCCATTTCTTCCTTCAGGGTATCTTCCAGACCCATGTCTTTTACCTCTCCTGCATTGGCAGGCAAATTCTTTACCACTAGTGCCACCTGGGAAGCCTGAAAAAGGAAAGAAAGGATTGAACTTTTTTGGAAAATGAATTGGGGGTTAGAAATAAATATTGATGTAGTCTATTATGGATACTCTTAGAATGGAAATACAGCTTTAGGAATCATAGGTGTAAAATCAAAGGCAAATGTTACTCAGAGCTTACCTAATTAACTAGGGCTGTGTTTTAAATTTTGTTTTATAGGTTGCCAATGAATGTTGCTTAGATAGCACTTTTGTAGTACTGACCTTTCCATTGTCCTTGATTTGGCTAGATTATCCTGCTATGTTCTTTCTATTTAATCCATCATAGAACATATTACAGGTCTCTATAATTTTTGCTTATTTTTCCTCCCGAAGACTTCTGCTGAAGGCAGAGTTTATGTTCATTGTGGTTAGCATTGTGCTCAACAAAACACAGACAAAAAGAAATAAACAATTATGCTTTTTAGTTTAAGAACAATAGGCTTAAATTAAGAAAACAGAAGGAGATTTCTAGAAATAGCTTTCATTTATAAGAGATTGTCATGCTAGAGCAAAGGATGAAGGTAAGAATGAACTGAAAATGTTAATGAAAAGGTGTACTAAATTATTTACTATATACACAAGGTAATTGTACAGGAAATAGAATTTGCTGTCAGTTGCACGAAGATTCTTAGTTCTTTCAAAATCCAGTGAGAGTACAGTACAAGTGAAAGATTTGACTAAAACTGAAAGTGAAATATTAATAGAAATTCTGATTTTCGGATTGGCCGTGGAGAGTTCAGCTTAAGTTACAAAAATTTAATGAAATAAAGGAAACCAAAAACTATAAGCCAACATCATTATAAATGTTATACACAGAGACTTTAAAATCTTCAATAAGACAGCAGAGTTTTAAAACTCAATCTCCTAGTTTTCCATAGGTGAATATGTATGTTTAAATAGGTTTAGATGGCAAGATTAAAACCACTGGCAATATCTGTTACATTTAATGTACCACTTGTTTTTATGTATATGGTTCTTTGTTCAATTTTTATGGATCATTTTACATTAACAGATTTAAGTTTATTTGTCCAGCGTTAGAAAAAATAGCATATTATGTATTTTTAAACCAGTGCAATGTGTAATACACTAGCATTTAAACAAAATATAAAGTTAGAGGGAACACAGTCCTAAATAAAACAAGACTATCTTCCCTTCTGACACTAATTTCAAGTCTAGGACAGAACTCACTAGAGTCTGCTTATGGTTAATCACAAAGAATGGATACAGATTAAAATTACTGAGAGAAAAAAAAAACACATCGAGCAGTGTTTAGAGAAGTAGCAAATGCCTCTAAACTATTTAGAGTACTAAATAGTCCTCTCTCTGTGGAATCAGGATGTGCTGCTTTGCTGGTATCTAAATGTGACAGTTCCCTAAGGTTTCAGGGAACCAGGGCATTGTGAACCAGGGCAGCCCACCCAGGCATTCAGCTTCAGTATTCAGTCACTGTCAGAGTTCCACTTGTCCCCTGGTTGATCTCAGTCTCCATTTCAAGTGATATTTTAGAACTCAAAGCCCTAATCTGAACCACATCATTGGTCTTTCTATCATGTCAGCATCAGCCTTAGTCTGCTGTGGTCAAATGCTCCTGTCAAGCATAACATTCCAAGGGAGATAATCTCCTGAAGTCAAGGGCAAAGGCTAGATGTCTTTCAGGGTAAAATTAAATTCCCTAGGATACAAGTACATTTACCAGAGTCACATTTTTATTATCAGCTTAAGGATTTGCAATAGTGATTCCTAAGATTTCAGACAATATTGTTTGTAAAGTCTCTTGTCCTTTATATCCCATTGAAATAATGACACCTGCTTACTTGTTGTTCAGTCGCTAAGTCATGTCTGACTCTTTGCCAGGCTCTTTGCCATGACTTTGCCAGTCATGTCTGACTGTACCATGCCAGGCTCCTGACCTTCTCTATCTCCCAGACTTCGCTCAAATTCATGTCCACTGAGTCAGTGATGCTATCTAACCATCTCATCCTCTGCCACCCTCTTCTTTTGCCTTCGATCTTTCTCAGCATCAGTCTTTTCCAATGATACTGCTCTTTGCATTAGGTGACTAAAAGTATGGGCTTCCCAGTGGCCCTAGTGGTAAAGAACCCTCCTGTCAATGCAGGAGACATAAGAGACGCAGGTTTGATCCTTGGGTCAGGAAGATCCCCTGGAGGAGGGCGTGACAACCTACCCCAGTATTCTTGCCTGGAGAATCCCCATGGACAGAGGAGCCTGGAGGGCTACAGTCCATTGGGTTATAAAGAGTGGACATGATTAAAGAGACTTAGCACACACACATGCGGCCAATTATCCTTTCAAGGTTGACTAGGAATATGAAAAAAGTCCTATCTCAAAGGAAAAGATGATACTTGGACACAATTCCAGTTACACGTCAACTCTAAAATGTGGCTTGTCTTTTCATTATCCTTGATTTATCACAGAGTTAATTAAATTTTGTGCTCTTCTTATATAATCATTTGTGCACCTCCTATGATTAATCTTACACAGCCATTTTCCATAACAAAAAGCAAAAATTTTAGAGTATTTAGCTGAGTTTTATTGTATGTATTTTGTGATATTATAAAAATGTCAATTTATAGAAATAAAATCTAAATATATTTTGTATCCATAAATCTTATGTTTATTTACTATAGGCCTTGCCACTGTGGAATATTTTTCTATTAGAAACCTTGACAAATGTGTTGTAACCTTAGAAATGATTTGTGAGACAGCAGAAATAGCCAAAATAGATTAAATTAATGTGTTAGGTTTAGTGTTCACACAGCATGCTTTACTTTAATTGATTACTCTAAGGCCAAACTTAAATTACTAATATCAGTGCTGATAGAAGAAAATGAATATTTAATAAAACACCCTTTGTATCACAGTAGCAGATTAATCTAAGTGAAAAAGCCATTATTTGTAATAAGCTTTTAAGGCTACTGTGATATCTTGAATACATGCAAGGTTAAAAAGCTTATAAATACAAAGAGCAAGATAAGTTGGGATAATTTAACACAAAGTCTTTGCAATTAACTGAATTATGATGCATTTGGACTTAAAAATTAAGTAATACACGTACATCGAGAAGATATGGCAATACATTTTTTCTAGTTTTGAAATTGCAACAGATTCATTTATCAATAAAATTATCAGTAGAAAAAACATAAAGAGTAAATGGTAAATAATTAATTTAGCATAACTAACTCTTAGAGTCATCAGTGCTTATATGTAGATAATCCTAATACAAATAATTCATAGGTAATTTGCATTTAGTCCCCCATCACAGTCATCATCATCAACATAACAAAGTTTTTGAAGTAAAACTCATATTAATAGCAATAAAAAATAACACATTACTGAAATTTAAAACAATTATATAACTAAGTAAAAACTTTGTAAGATAATATTGAGAGTAAAATCATAATAAAATTATAAATAAGTAAAAAAGTTAAATTGTATGCATTTTAAATATATTCTTTTACTCCCAAACATAATTTGACTTTTAAATCATTTAAATTTCTTAATTTGGAGATATACTTCAATAAAGAATCCCATATACACTATTAAATCAAAAGTATCTAACACCTTAGAGGTTTATTTTGGCTGTTGAACTTCAATTATGTCTTTGGCTCCATAGATTTTACTCCATTGTATGTTAAAATTGAAAATCATTGGTTGCAAAAGCGATTAAATCCCATTTTCCCCTCATATATCTCTTGAAGTGGCTGATGTAGGAGATGGAAACATTACCACTGAAAAAGGAGCTACAGGAAGAGCCACCTTTGTGGAAAAATACTCAATGCAGTCAGTCATGTCCCAGACAGAAGGACTAAACACTTGATGTAACGCTCTACTGTTACTGTCTTGAAATTCTAAGGAATTTTTGAATAAAGAGCACTGTATTTTTATTTTTCACTGATTATGCATAGTCATAAATAGAATTGAACCTGTTGGTGACATCAATGTGGAAAATCCTTTCTCTGGGTCAAGAAGAGACTGATTGGGCATAGGTGCCAGCTATGTACTTAGATGAATATTTGGAGAGATCATATATAAAACAGACAAACAAAAAGGATTTATTGTATAGTGGAGGGGGTCATATTCAGTATCTTATAGTCTATAATGGTAAATAATTTAAGAAGAATATATATATTCATTTATTCATATAAATATGTAACTGAATCACTCTGCCATACACCTGAAACTAACACAATATCATGAATCAAATATACTTCAATTAAAAAAAAGAATACTTGGAGAGAAAATAACTATTCTCTGAAACTTGGGATAAGTTCATAACCTTGGGTTCACTCCTTTCCTGTATAGCCTGAATGTGCCAAAGAGATTTTGACTGGCACAACGGTGAAAAGATCTTTCTTTACTTAATAAAAGAAAACAAATAACAACAATAACCAAAAAAAGAAGGATGGGCAATAGCAATATTAAAATGGAAAAATTCATGATCCACAGTTATCTCACTTCTCAAAATGATTTCAAGAAAGTTTATAGACAATTTAAAAATGATATAGATTTTGAAGAACATAACTAACAAGTCTGAGTTAATAGATTTATACTGAAATTTAAAATTAAACTAGATAAACATGTAAAGAACTCCCAAATGTCTTAAAAACATTCAAAATTTATGTTCTCAAAGCAATAGATAACCTTTAATCAATTATTAAAAGTAGATAAAGACCACAGTTTCTGGCCTCAGTGCAATAACTTGAGAAATTAATAAGCTTAATAATACAATAACCAGTAGGAAATTATAGTACAGAACTCATATAAATAGCTCTAATTATTCTGAAAGAAAAACACTATTACAATGCCTATTTAGAAATTAAGGACTTGCAGAACCAAACATAACAAAGTATGTAAAATACACTGAACCTTTATACAAAAAGAACATGAGAAGCTATAAATTCTTTCATTATTAGGAAGAGAGCCACAGTCCATAGAGTTGAAAAGAGTGGGACACAACTGAGTGACTAAGCACAGCACAGCACAGTCACCATCTGCAGTGACTTTGGAGCCCAAGAAAATAAAGTCTGTCACTGTTTCCTTTGTTTCCCCATCTATTTGCCATGAAGTGATGGAACTGGATGATCTTTGTTTTTTCAATGTTGTTTTAAGCCAGCTTTTTCACTCCACATCTTCACCCTCATCAAGAAGCTCTTTCGTCCCTCCTTGCTTTCTCCCATTAAAGTGGTATCATCTGCTGGTACCATCTGAGGTTGATGGCATCATCTGATGTTGTTGATATTTTTCCCAGTAATCTTGATTCCAGCTTGTAACACATCCAGCCTGGCATTTTGCATGATGTACTCTAATATAAGTTAAATAAACTGAGTGACAATATACAGTCTTTTCCTTTTCCTTGTCATGTTACATGTTTTAATGAATGAAGAAGTAGATTTAAGAAAACATGAAATCAAATTGCTTTGGACTGTTATCGTATATGTACGTGGAAAGAGATTGTATTCTTTTTATCTTAATCTCACTCTTTGGGGACAAAACTATTCAGCAAGTTTTATTTTAAGCTTTGAAAATCACTTTAGCCACTCTTTCTGTCCCCAGATATGTTTGTTTGTGTTTTGGCAGGTGGGAAAGGGAAGTACTTTGGAAGCAGATGTAAATGGATTCAGTGAGATAGCAATCCTGGAATTATAACAAGGCACATGTCCATGGAGGCCGCAAAGTAGAATTTATGCAGAAGGACACACAGCAGCTTTATTCCATTCAAGATGTCACCACCGTTGCCTCTGCCAAGACCACAGCTGCCATGCTGAGACTTCCAGGGCAATTACTGCTGTCACCATGGTGATGACCCAACAATACAAAACACTCCCAATTCTTGAGCCAAAAGACTCACTTTGAAAGGCCATATGGAAAGGGTGAATGTGCAGTTGGTTGAGCTTGAGTCACATGTCTGGCCATAACCCAGACATGTGACTCTGTCTCTTCCCTTCTGTATGAGGCTATAAGGTGAGGAATGTATCAATATAATGGGAACTGGAATCTTCATGTGTCAACACCACAAACATGGTCATAGAGGAAGGAGACCAGCAGGTGATTCTAGCAGCACACGTATGCACAAACAAAAATGTTCACATTTAAAATACATGATTTTATGTTTGTTTTTCTTGCTTTTCCTGAGATTTACAAGAGTAGAAACCATCTCACAGTTTTCATCACCTGTTACCTAAATTACTTTTTCTTGAATTTATAATGCATTTGATATAAGCATGTTGACAGAATTGATCCATATTTTAATGAATTAATGAATAATCAAAAGTATATTTCTCTACCAAACAAGCAAGAAGCAATAATTAGAGACATCACAATGTAATAAATATACAGTTTAATGCATGCCTTTTTTTTTACAATGTATAACTAATGAGAACAACTTATAGTTTGTCTTGACTGTCATCAAAATTAAAAGAAAAATCTATTCACAAAGCATGCAGAGCATGTTAATATATCGCTCAGGTGTTGTTGACATCATGAACCATTTACTGCAAAATGAAGAATGACAAATTGCAAATAACACGACCTGTGAAACACACTATCATTTATGGCAAACCTTCCTTCAAGGATTTTATATAGTGGGATAAATAGGCTGTCAAGAAAAGAAAGAAGTGGTTTATAAAATTGTCATCTAGTTGAATGGCAGGTTTTTGTATGAACACTTTTTTTGAATAAGAATGCTGTGTTATATATAAAATTTTAATGATCATGGGTACTAACTCTTAATCCTTGCAGAGAAAAAAGCATGCAGAAAAGAATGTCTGCTTTGAAAATGTGGTTAGTTCCTCTCTTTCTTCATATTGTAAATGTATATGAGCTTGAATATGCACACAGACTGGATTTAAAAGAAAAAGTTTAAAAGTATTATTCTGTTTCTTACAATCAAGTGAAGAGAGGGAAAAAATTATAAATGAGAGTGAGAGATGCATGAATGGATTATTTCTAAATACCCCTTTAAATAATTTTTGATAAAATCTTTTCAATATTCAGAATTCCACACTCAGAAAAAAAACACAATAAAACCATGTGGAAAAATAAAATAAAACAGAAAAATATAAAAGCCATGATTTGAAATCCTTTAGTGACATTGTATAGACAGTGTATAGTAATGCTTCGCACTAGTATGTAGCTCTAGCAGTGTTTTGATCCAAAAATTATCCTTTTTTTATACTTGCTGTTGTTCAGTTGCTCAATCCTGTCTGACTCTTTGCAATCCCACGAATTGCAGCACGCCAGGCTTCCCTGTCCTTCACTATCTCCCAGAGTTTGCTCAAACTCATGTCATTTGAGTTGATGATGCCAACCAACCATCTCATCCTTGGCTGTCCCCTTCTCCTCCTGCTTTAATCTTTCCCAGCATCAGGGTCTTTTCCAATGAGTCAGTTCTACTCACCAGGTGGCCAAAGTAGTGGAGCTTCAGCTTCAGCATCAGTCCTTCCAATGAATTTTCAGGATTGATTTCCCTTAGGATTGACTGGTTTGATCTCCTTGCAGTCCAAGGGACTCTCAAGAGTCTTCTCCAGAAACACAGTTTGAAAGCATCAATTCTTCAGTGCTCAGCCTTCTTTATGGTCCAGCTGAACTCTGTCCATGACTACTAGAAAAAACATAACTTTGTCAGCAAAGTAATGTCTTTTTATTTATTTATTTTTAATATGCTATCTAGATTTGCCATAGTTTTCCTTCCAAGAAGCAAACGTCTTCTAATTCCATGGTTGCAGTCACTGCCCACAGTGATTTTGGGGCCCAAGAAGAGAAAACCTGTCACTGGTTCCACTTTTTCCCTTTCTATTTGCCATGTAGTGATGGAACAGGATGCCATGATCTTAGTTTTTTGAATATTGAGTTTTAAACAAGATTTTTAATTCTTCTCTTTCACCTTCATCAAGAGGCTCTTTAGGTACCCTTCCCTTTCTGCTGTTAAAGTAGTATCATCTGCATATCTGAGATTATTGATATTTTTTCCAGTAATCTTGAGTCCAGCTTGTGATTCTTCCAACCTGGCATTTCCATGATGTACTCTACATAGAATTTAAATAAGCAGTGTGACAATATTCAGCCTTGATGTACCCTTTTCTCAATTTTGTACCAATCTGATGCTCCATGTCCGCTTCTAACTCTTGCTTCTTCACCTGTATACAGGTTTCTCAGGAGCCAGGTTATTTAATCTGGAATTTCCATCTCTTTAAAAATTTTCCAGCTTGTGTGAAGCACACTGTAAAAGGCTTTAGAGTAATCATGAAGCAGATTTTTTCTGGAATTCTCTTGTTTTATAGATATCCATGACTTTTTAACATTTGAATCCTGCTTTAGGGCATTTACACTGAAAATCTTTAAATTATTTTGAAGATGAATCAAGTTAATTCATATGTCAATCATCCACAGAAAATATTTCACAAATGAAATAGGGGGATTCATTTTGTTTATTTTACTAATGTAGAAGAACACACAGACTAATTTTGAAATTTTCAGTCATGAGAAAAGTTGTTTCTTTAGGAACTCACTTGACCTCCTCTTTCTTTTTGATTACTTGAAATGACATAAATTCACAAACATATTTTCAATCATCAATTGGATTTTTGAAAGATTTAATATATACATTAAAATGTAATGTTGTGAAGAGGCAGTATTGGCCCCATGCAGAGCAGTGGCATTAGCTGCTTGGTGGACTTGGGGATTAGAAAAAACCCCGATGCTGGGAAACATTGAAGGTAGGAGGAGAAGGGGATGACAGAGGATGAGATGGCTGGATGACATCGCCGACTCAATAGATATGAGTCTGAGCAATCTCTGGGAGTTGGTGAAGGACAGGGAAGCATAGTGTGTTGCATTCCATGGGGTCAAAAATAGTCGGTCATGGATGAAAGACTGAACAACAACAAGACTTAGAGATGAGATATGGGAAAATCACACTCCTCTCTTTCCTCCAGCCAGTAGCTCTTCTTGCCTGTTCACTGGATGGCAGCTCCTGTGTGCCGGCTATTGTACTATACTACTGTAATTTCAGGATAGTGTCCTATAAGATTAAAAATATTTTCTTTATGTTTGTATTTACTTTTATGTATTATTTGTGTTGAAAATATTATAGACCTATTATAACCCACTCCAGTGTTCTTACTTGGAGAATCCCAGGGATGGGGAAGCCTGGTGGGCTGCCCTCTATGGGGTCGCACAGAGTCAGACACGACTGAAGCGACTTAGCAGCAGCAGCAGCATTACAGTCCAGTACTATATAGTCAATTCTGTTAGTTGGGTACCTAGGCTAGCTTTGTTGGGCTTAACAAGTTGGACATGTGAATGTGCTCTCAGAATGAAACTCATTTGTACATAAGGGACTTACTGTAATACCAAACAAAAAGCAGCCACTACTTTTAGTTGCTCGGTTTATATTCAGTTCAGTTCAGTTCATTCACTCAGTCGTGTCCAACTCTTTGCGACCCCATGGACTGCATCATGCCAGGTCTCCCTGTCCATCACCAATTCCCAGAGTAGACTCAAACTCATGTCCATTGAGTCGGTGATATCATCCAACCACCTCATGCTCTGTGGTCCCCTTCTCCTCCTGCCCTCAATCTTTCCCAGCATCAGGGTCTTTTCAAATGAGCCAGCATTTTGCATCTGGTGGCCAAAGTATTGGAGTTTCAGCTTCAACATCAGTCCTTCCGATGATCACCCAGGACTGATCTCCTTTAGGATGGGCTGGTCGGATTTCTTTGCAGTCCAAGGGACTCTCAAGAGTCTTTTCCAACACCACAGTTCAAAAGCATCAATTCTTTGGCTCTCAGCTTTCTTTATTGTCCAACTCTCACATCCATACGTAACTACTGGAGAAACATAGTTTTGACTAGACAGACCTGTTGGCAAATTGATATCTCTGCTCTTTAATATGCTGTCTAGGTTGGTCATAGTTTTTCTTCCAAGGAGCAAGTGTCTTTTAGTTTCATGGTTTCAGTCATCCACAGTGATTTTGTAGCCCAAGAAAATAAAGTGCATCACTGTGTCCATTGTTTCCTCAATTATTTGGCATGGATTCCATGATCTTGGTTTTTTGAGTGTTGAGTTTTAAGCCAACTTTCTCACTCTCCTCTTTCACATTCAACAGGAAGCTCTTTAGTTCTTCTTCGCTTTCTGCAATTTGAATAGTATCATCTGCATATGTGAGGTTATTGATATTTTTCCTGGAAATCTTGATTCCATCTTTTGCTTCATCCACCCAGGCATTTCACAAGATGTACTCTGCATAGAAGTTAAATAAGCAGGGTGACAATATATATCCTTGATGTACTCCTTTACCAATTTGGAACCAGTCTGTTCCATGTCTATTTATCTGTTGCTTCTTGACCTCATGCTGACTTCTCAGGAGGCAGATAAGGTGGTCTGGTATTCCAATCTCTCTAAGAATTTTCCACGGATGTTGTGATCCACACAGTCAAAGGCTTTGACATAGTCAATAAAGCAGAAGTAAATGTTTTTCTGGAACTCTCTTGCTTTTTTGATGATCCAATGGATGTTGACCATTTGCACTCTGGTTCTTCTGCCTTTTTAAAATCCAACTTGAACATCTGGAAGTTCTCAGTTCATGTAGTATTGAAGACTATCTTGGAGAATTTTGAGCATTACTTTTGGCTGGCATGTGAGATAAATGCAACAGTATGGTAGTTTGAACATTCTTTGTCATTGCCTTTCTTTACAACTGGAATAAAAACTGATTATTTCCAGTCCTGTGGCCCCTGCTGAGTTTTCGAGATTTGCTGGCATATTGCGTGCAGCACTTTCACATCATCATCTTTTAGGATTTGGAATGGCTTAACTGGAATTCCATCACCTCCACTAGCTTTCTTCATAGTGATGCTTCCTAAGGCCCACTTGACTTCGCATTCCAGGATGTCTGGCTATAGGGGAGTGATCACACCATTGCCATTATCTGGGT
>SJXQ01011976.1:120068-190770 GCA_006408695.1 Aepyceros melampus | reverse complement strand
AGCTATTTGTAAGCCCTCCTCAAACAGCCATTTTGCTTTTTCGCATTTCTTTTTCTTGGGAATGGTCTTGATTCCTGTCTCCTGTACAATGTCAAGAACCTCCATCCATATGTCATGAGGCACTCTGTCTATCAGATCTAATCCCTTGAGTCTATTTCTCACTTCCACTGTATAGTCATAAGGGATTTGATTTAGGTAATACCTGAATGGTCTAGTGGTTTCCTCCACTTTCTTCAATTTAAGTCTGAATTTGGCAATAAGGAGTTCATGATCTGAGCCACAGTCACCTCCCAGTCTTGTTTTTGTTGACTGTATAGAGCTTCTCCATCTTTGGCTGCAAAGAATATAATCAATCTGATTTCGGTGTTGACCATCTGGTGATGTCTATGTGTAGTCTTCTCTTGTGTTGTTGGAAGAGGGTGTTTGCAATGAGCAGTGTGTTCTCTTGGCAGAACTCTATTAGTCTTTGCCCTGCTTCATTCTGTATTCCAAGGCCAAATTTGCCTGTTACTCCAGGTTTCTTGACTTCCTCCTTTTGCACTGCAGTCCCCTATAATGAAAAGGACTTCATTTTGGGGTGTCATTTCTAGAAGATCTTGTAGGTCTTCATAAAACTGTTCAACTTCAGCTTCTTCAGCATTACTGGTCAGGGCATAGACTTGGATTACCGTGATTGTTTTTGAGATTGCATCCAAGTACTGCATTTCGGACTCTTTTGTTGACCATGATGGCTACTCCATTTCTTCTAAGGGATTCCTGCCCACAGTAGTAGACATAATGGTCATTTGAGTTAAGTTCACCCATTCCAGTCCATTTTAGTTCACTGATTCCTAGAATGTGACGTTCACTCTTGCCATCTCCTGTTTGACCACTTCCAATTTGCCTTGATTCATGGACTTAACATTACAAATTCCTATGCAATATTGCTCTTTACAGCATCAAACCTTGCTTCCATCACCAGTCCCATTCACAGTGGGTGTTGTTTTTGCTTTGCCTCCATCCCTTCAGTCTTTCTGGAGTTATTTCTCCATTGATCTCCAGTAGCATATTGAGCACCTACTAACCTGGGGAGTTCATCTTTCAGTGTCCTATCTTTTTGCCTTTTCATACTGGTCATGGGGTTCTCAAGGCAAGAATACTAAGTGGTTTGCCACTCCCTTCTCCAGTGGACCACATCCTGTCAGACCTCTCCACTATGACCCGACCGTCTTGGGTGGCCCCACACAGCATGGCTTAGTTTCATTGAGTTAGACAAGGCTGTGGTCCATGTGATCAGATTGGCTAGTTGTCTGTGATTGTGGTTTCAGTCTGTGTGCCCTCTGATCCTATCTCTCAGTGCTTACTGTCTTTCTTGGGTTTCTCTTACCTTGGACGTGGGATATCTCTTCACGGCTGCCCCAGCAAAGCGCAGCCACTGTCCTTACCTTGGATGAGAGGTATCTCCTCACTGCTGCACTTCCTGAACTTCAATATGGCATGGCTCCTCTTGGCTCTCCTGTGCCCGCGCAGCCACTGCTCCTTGGACATGGGGTTGCTCTTCCTGGCCATCGCCCCTGGCCTCAGGCATGAGGTTGCTCCCCCTGGTCACCACCCAGGCCTAGGGTGTGGAGTTGCTCCTCCTGGCCGCAGCCCCTGGCCTCGGACGTGGGGTAGCTCCTCTCAGCCGCGTTTGGTGCGCCTGTCACAGCTGCCTGCACTTGATGTGCCTGCCGCAGCCACAGCCACTTGCAGGGAGTATCGAATAATGAGAATTCACACAAAGGAAACCACTTGAATACAAGACCCAGCATCACCTAACCACCAGTAGCACTCTACGCAGGATGCCTCTTCTAAACAATAAACAAAACAAAAATACAAACCCAATCATCAGCAAACAGGATTACCACCTTACTCAGCCTTGCTCATGAGGAAAATCAAACAAACAAAAAAACTCAGCACAAATCTCACCTCTTCTAAACAATAAACAAAACAAAAATACAAACCCAATCATCAGCAAACAGGATTACCACCTTACTCAGCCTTGCTCATGAGGAAAATCAAACAAACAAAAAAACTCAGCACAAATCTCACCTCTTCTAAACAATAAACAAAACAAAAATACAAACCCAATCATCAGCAAACAGGATTACCACCTTACTCAGCCTTGCTCATGAGGAAAATCAAACAAACAAAAAAACTCAGCACAAATCTCACCTCTTCTAAACAATAAACAAAACAAAAATACAAACCCAATCATCAGCAAACAGGATTACCACCTTACTCAGCCTTGCTCATGAGGAAAATCAAACAAACAAAAAAACTCAGCACAAATCTCACCCTATATGAAGCTTACACAAACCACTGGACCAACCATAGGAGGGCAGAAACCAAAAGGAAGAAAGAATTCAACCTTGAAGCCTGGGAAAAGGAGACCTCAAACACAATATGCTAAAAAAATAAGAAAAGGCAGAGAAATACTACACAAATGAAGGAACAAATTAGAAACACAGAAGTCCAAATAAACAAAGAGGAAATAGGCAATTTACCTGAAAAATAATTCAGAATATTGATAGTGAAGATGATCAAAAACCTTGGAAACAAAATGGAGAAAATGCAAGAATCAATTAAAAAATATCTAGAAGAATTAAAGAATAAACATACAGAGACAAACAATACAATTACTGAAATTAAAAATACTCTGGAAGGAATCCACTGAATATCTGAAGCAGAAGAACAAATCAGTGAGCTGGAAGATAAAATGGTGGAAATAACTTCTGAAGAGCAGAATAAAGTAAAAAAAAATGAAAAGAACTGAGGATAGTCTCAGAGACCTCTGGGACAATATCAAACACATCAACATTTGAATTATAGGGGTCCCAGAAGAAGAAGGAAAAAAGAAAGGGTATGAGAAAATTTTTGAAGAGATTATAGTTGAAATTTCCCCAACATGGAAAAGAAAATAGTCAAGTCCAAGAGGGACAAAGAGTCCCATACAGGATAAACCCAAGGAGAAACATGCCAAGACACATACTACTCATACTAACAAAGACTAAACACAAATAAAGAATATTAAAAGAAGCAAGGAAAAAGCAACAAGTAACATACAAGGGAAACCCCGAGCACTTAACAGCTGATATTTCCACAGAAATTTTGCAGGCCAGAGGGAATGACAGGTTATGTTTAAAGTACTGAAAGGGAAAAATTTACAACCAAGATTACTCATTCAAATTCAAAGGATCTCATTCAAAATTGACAGAGAAATAAAAGGCTTTTCTGACAAGCAAATGTTAAGATAATTCAGTACCACCAAAACAGTTTTACAACAAATGTTGAAGGGATTTATATAGTTAAGAAATACAAGAGAAAAAAAAAATCTACAAAATCAACCCCAAACAATTAGGAAAATGGCAATAAGAACATATATATCAATAATTACTTTAATTACTTTAAATGTAAATGTATTAAATGCTCCAACCAAAAGAATAGACTGGCTGAATGGATTCAAAAACAAGACCTATATATATGCTGTCTACAAGAAACCCACTTCAGACCTTAAGACACATATAGACTGAAAGTGAGAGGATGGGAAAATATATTCCATGCAAATGGGAAGCAAAAGAAAACTGGAGTAGCAATCCTCACATCAGAGAAAATAGACCTTAAAATAAAGAAGATTACAAAAGATAAGGAAGGACACATAATGATCAAGGGATCAAATCAAGAGGAAGACATAACAATTGTAAGTATCTATGCACCCAATATAGGAGCACCTCAATACATAAGACAAACACTAACAGACATTAATGGAGAAATTGAGAGCAACACAATAATAGTAGACTTTAACACCCCACTCATGCCAATAGACAGATCATCAAAACAGAAAACTAATAAGGAAACACAAGTCTTAAATGATACATTAGATGAGATGGATGTCATTGATATCTTCAGGACTACAGAAGACTACACCTTCTTCACAATGCACCTTATGCAGAAGATTACACCTTCTCAATGCACATGGAACATTCTCCAGGATAGACTACATCCTGGGTCAAAAAACAACCTCAGTAAATTTAAGAAAATTGAAATTGTATCAGGCATCTTCTCTGACCACAATGCTATGAGACTAGATATCAATTACAAGAAAAAAACTGTGAAAAAATACAAACACATGGAGATTAAACAATGCATTTCTAAATAACCAACAGGTTACTGAAGAAATCAAAAGGGAAATCAGAAAATTTCTATAAACAAATGACAATGAAAAGATGACAACTCAAAACCTATGGGATGCAGCAAAAGCAGTCCTAAGAGGGAAGTTTATAGCAATACAATCCTACTTCAAGAAATTTAAAAAAAAATTGAATAAACAATATAACTTTACACCTAAAACAACTGGGAAAAGAAGAGCAAAACCATCCAAAATTAGTAGAAGGAAAGAAATCATAAAGATCCCAGCAGAAATAAACAAACAGGAAATGAAAGAAACAATAGTAAAGATAATAAACTAAAAGCTTGTTCTTTGAGAAGATAAACAAAATTGTCAAACCTTTAGCCCGATTCATCAAGAAAAAAGAGAATAATCAAGTCAACAAAATTTGAAAAGAAAAAGGAAAGGTTACAACAGACAATATAAAAATACAAAGGATTATAAGAGACTATTATGAACAATTATATAGCAACAAAAATGGATAACCTGACCCCATGGACTGCAGCCCACCAGGCTCCTCCATCAATGGGATTTTCCAGGCAAGAGTACTGGAGTGGGGTGCCATTGCCTTCTCCAGAAGAAATGGATAGATTCTTAGAAAAGCTCAACTTCCCAAGACTGTACCAGGAAGAAATAGAAATTATGAACAACATAGTTACAAGGACTGAAATTGAAGCTCTGATAAAAATCTCCCAAAAAACAAAAGCCCAGAACCAGATGGCTTCACAGCAGAATTCTATCAAACACCTAGAGAAGAGCTAATGCCTATCTTTCTAAAACTCTTTCAAAAAACTGCAGAGGAAGGAATACTTCCAAACTCATTCTATGAGGCCACCATCACCCTGATACCAAAACCAAAGACAACACACAAAAAAGAAGAATACAGGCCAATACCACTGATGAACATAGATGCAAAAATCCTCAACAAAATTTTAGCAAATAGAATTCAGGAACACATCAAAAACCTCATATACCGCAATACGTGAACCGTGAACTCCCTGATGTTCAAGCTGGTTTTAGAAAAGGCAGAGGAACCAGAGATCAAATTGCCAACATCCGCTGAATCATGGAAAAAGCAAGAGAGCTCCAGAAAAACATCTATTTCTGCTTTATTGATTATGCCAAAGCCTTTGACTGTGTGGATCACAGTAAACTGTGGAAAATTCTGAAAGAGATGGGACTACCAGACCACCTGACCTGCCTCTTGAGAAATCTGTATGCAGGTCAGGAAGCAACAGTTAGAACTGGACATGGAACAACAGACTGGTTCCAAATAGGAAAAGGAGTACGTCAAGGCTGTATATTGTCACCCTGCTTATAGTTGGGGTGTTTCACCTTGGGTTTATCCTGTTTGGAACTCTCTGGATTTCTTGGATTTGGGTGATCATTTCCTTCCTCATTTTAGGGAAGTTTTCAATGATTATCTCCTCAAGTATTTTTTCATGGTCTTTCTTTTGCTCTTCTTCTTCTCGGACTCCTATAATTCAAATGTTGAAGCGTTTCATATTGTCCTGGAGGTCTCTGAGATTGTCTTCATTTCTTTTAATTCGTTTTTCATCTTTCCTGATTCATTTATTTCTACCATTCTATCTTCTATTTCACTAATCCTATCTTCTGCCTCTGATATTCTACTATTTGTTGCATCCAGAGTGTATCTGATCTCATTTATTGCATTATTCATTATATACTGACTCTTTTTTATTTCTTCTAGGTCCTTATTAAACCTTTCTTCCATCTTCTCAATCCTTGTCTCCAGGCTATTTATTTGTGCTTCCATTTCTATTTCAAGATTTTGGATCAGTTTCACTATCATTATTCGGAATTCTTTCTCAGATAAATTCCCTATCTCTTCCTCTTTTGCTTGGTTTGGTGGGCATTTATCTTGTTCCTTTACCTGCTGAGAGTTCCTCTGTCTCTTCACCTTGGTTTTATTATTGTGTTTGGTTTGGCATTTCTGTATTCTGGGAATTTGTGGAATTCTCTTAATTATGGAGTTCCCTCACTGTGGGTGGGGTTGTATCAGTGGCTTGTCAAGGTTTCTTGGTTAGGGATGGTTTTGTCAGAGTTCTTTTGGGTACAACTGGATTTCTTCTCTCTGGAGTGCAATGAAGTGTCCAGAAATGAGTCAGGAGATGTCTATGTTTTTGGAGTAACTTGAGCTGCCTGTATATTGAAACTCAGCAGTGTGGTCTTGTGTTACTGGTGAATTTGCGTGGTGTGTCTTGCTCTGGAACTTGTTGGCCCTTGGGTGGTGCTTGGTTTCGTGTAGGTATGGAGGTGTTTTATAAGCTCCTATCAATTAATGTTCCCTGAGTTCAGGAGTTCTCTGATATTCTAAGGATTTGGGCTTAACTCTCCTGCTTCTGGTTTTCAGTTTTATTTTTACAGTAACCTCAAGTCTTCTCCATCTATATAGCGCCAATGATAAAACATTTAGGTTAAAGATGAAGAGTTTCTCCACATTGAGTGAGACCCAGAGAGGTTCACTGAGTTACGTAGAGAAAGGGAGAGGGAGTGAGTAGTTAGAGGTGACTGGAATGAGATGAGGTGGGATCAAAAGAAGAGAGAGAAAGCTAGCCAGTAATCACTTCCTTATGTGTGCTCCTCTGTCTAGACCTCTCAGAGATAACCACTGAGTTATACAGGGAAAAGGAGAGGGAGGAAGTAGTCAGAGGTAGCCAGGAGGATAAACGAGGGAAATGAAAAGGGGGAGAGACAGATCCAGCCAGTAAGCAGTTCTCTAAATGTTCTTCATTGTCTGGAACCCACAGGGATTCACAGGGTTGGGTAGAGAAGAGAAGGGAGAGAGAGGAGAGAGAGACAACCTGCTGGGGAGAAAGGAGAGTCCAAAAGAGGAGAGAGTTTTCAAGCTAGTAATCTCACTCTCAGGTAAAATTGGGTACTGAAGATTGGGTTTTTAAATATAAAAGAATTGACAGCAAATACCAAAAAGCAAAGATTAAAAATTTAGAGTCAAGGTTGGATTTTCAAAAATACAATATTAAAGAAAAGAAGAAGAACAAGAAGAGAAGAAGAAAAAAAGTCACGTGAATTATTAAGGACCAACACCAACAGTCACTCAAAAAAATAAACAAACAAGAAAATTGTATATATAGGTTTGCTTTTTAAAGCAAACACCTTAAAAATCGGGTCTTTTGTTTTTTTTGGAAAAGTGATAGTAGGTTATAGAAATTAAAATTAAAAGTGAAATAGAGGACTTAAAATTTAAAAAAAAAGGAGAAGAAAAAGAAAGGGAGAAAAAAACAAAAACATCTACCAAATAATAATAATGATAATAATAAAAGAGAATGGTCAAAAAACAATAGTAAAAATATTTCTGGCCCTTTCTCTGGTGTTGTAGTAAGTGTGGGGCCACTTCCAAGGCAGTTTCCTCCATTTAGCTCTTTCTGTTTGCTGGTCTCTTCAGTGTCTGATTTCCGCCCTGACCCAAGGAGGGCAGTGGAAGTCACTTTTCTTTCTTTTCTTTTCTTTCTTTCTTTCTTCTTTTTAATTAAGGCTCACTTGGTCATTCGTGCTGTGGGGAGGGAGGGATGCTGCTACCAAATAGCTCTGGTGTGTATTTGCAGTGTCTCAGCTCTGCTGAATTTTCCACAGTTTATTGTGATCCACACAGTCAAAGGCTTTGGCATAGTCAACAAAGCAGAAATAGATGTTTTTTTTCTGGATTTCTCTTGCTTTTACCATGATCCAGCGGATGTTGGCAAATTGATCTCTGGTTCCTCTGCCTTTTCTAAAACCAACTTGAACATCAGGGAGTTGATGGTTCACGTATTGCTGAGGTCTGGCTTGGAGAATTTTGAGCATTACTTTACTAGCATGTGAGATGAGTGCAATTGTGTGGTAGTTTCAGCATTGTTTGGCATTGCCTTTCTTTGGGATTGGAATGAAAACTGATCTTTTCCAGTCCTGTGGCCACTGCTGAGTTTTCCAGATTTGCTGGCATATGGAGTGCAGCACTTTCACAGCATCATTTTTCAGGATTTGAAACAGCTCAACTGGACTTCCATCACCTCCACTAGCTTTGTTCGTAAGAGCATTCTTTGGCATTGCCTTTCTTTGGAATTGGAATGAAAACTGACCTTTTCCAGTCCTGTGGCCACTGCTGAGTTTTCCAGATTTGCTGGCATATGGAGTGCAGCACTTTCACAGCATCATCTTTCAGGATTTGAAACAGCTCAACTGGAATTCCATCACCTCCACTAGCTTTGTTCGTAGTGATGCTTTCTAAGGCCCACTTGACTTCACATTCCAAGATGTCTGGCTCTAGATTAGTCATCACATCATCATGATTATCTGGGTCGTGAAGATCTTTTTTGTACAGTTCTTCCGTGTATTCTTGCCACCTCTTCTTAATATCTTCTGCTTCTGTTAGGTCCAGATCATTTCTGTCCTTTATCGAGCCCATCTTTGCATGAAATGTTCCCTTGGTACCTCTAATTTTCTTGAAGAGATCTCTGGTCTTTCCCCTTCTGTTCTTTTCCTCTATTTCTTTGCATTGATCACTGAAGAAGGCTTTCTTATCGCTCCTTGCTGTTCTTTGGAACTCTGCATTCAGATGCTTATATCTTTCCTTTTCTCCTTTGCTTTTCGCCTCTCTTCTTTTCACAGCTATTTGTAAGGCCTCCCCAGAGAGCCATTTTGCTTTTCTGCATTTCTTTTCCATGGGGATGG
Source organism: Aepyceros melampus (assembly GCA_006408695.1). Lineage (NCBI taxonomy): Eukaryota > Metazoa > Chordata > Mammalia > Artiodactyla > Bovidae > Aepyceros > Aepyceros melampus. The sequence goes on along the minus strand of SJXQ01011976.1, from coordinate 181,892 downwards.
TCTTGATCCCTGTCTCCTATACAATGTCACAAACCTCAGTCCATAGTTCATCATATGTTTAATAATTTTTGAATCACCCTTAATTCATGGAGAAGGGGACGACAGAGGATGAGATGGTTGGATGGCATCACCAACTCAATGGACATGAGTTTGAGTAAACTCTGGGAGTTGGTGATGGACAGGGAAGCCTGGCGTGCTGCAGTCCATGGGATTGCAAAGAGCTGGACACAACTGAGTGATTGGACTAAACTGATAACTGGGGACACTGGAGCTCAAAGATCTTATGAAATTTGCTCAGAATCATACAACTAGTAATTAGCAGACTCAAAAGTCCAGGCAAAGCTGTCTGGTTCCAAAGCTCATCCTGCCCATTTGTACCTCCAGCCTTAACTGCTTTCCTGAGTATACCTGGAATATACATTGTCTGCTTTATATTGTCACCTGCGTGATGATGGCCATCCCTAGGCATCTCTTCCATGTCAAAATGAGCATGTCCAAAATAATTATTGATGTTCCCCCTCCCTCTTTACCCCCAGAGTCCTCTCTTAGTAACTTTATCACAGTACCCCAGGTGTTCTCAATGAATAACTACAGTTGCTATTGATTACTTTCATTCCTAATCCTGTAATGCTAATTCATCAGCAAGTTCCGTTCACTTTGTCTCCACACTACATCCTGAATCTAGACCTCACGTACCACCTTCACTGTAAGCACACTCAAGTCAGCACCGCTCCTGCAGCAGCCTCCTGCTTTCCCCTCTTGCCCCCTAACCATCCACCTAGCAGCCAGGATGACCTTTTAATAATGTAAAGCAGATCAAGTCACTTCCTACTGAAAGTCCCTCAGTGACTTTCCATTGCACTTAAAAGGCTAACTCTTGCATGACAGAGGTAGGCATCGGTTATTTCTTTGGTTATCCAGAATCTTATCCTACTTTGCACATTAGAGAAATTCCCTGACTTTTGGGTTTTGATGGGTGATAGATTTTACATCCCACTCAAGAATGCATCAGATACTCACTTTCAGACTCTTTTGTGAAGTGAGTAAGTGACCACTTAACCAATCAGCTCTCCTTGTCCGTCATGATGGTTATCTTTATTTGTGAACTTGACTGGGCCATAGGGTGCCCAGATATTTGGTGAACCATTATTCTGAGCATGTCTGTGAGGGTGTTTCTGGATGAGATTAGCATCTGAATCTGTAGGAGTAAAGCAGATTGCCCTTCCCAGCGTGCATGCTCAGTCGCTTAGTCATGTCCAACTCTTTGTGACCTCATGGACTGTGGCCAGCCAGGGTCCTCTGTCCATGGAATTCTCCAGGCAAGAATACTGGAGTGAGTTGCCATTTCCTCTCCAGAGGATCTTCCCAATCCAGGGATCGAACCCAAGTTGCTTGTGTCTCCTGCATTTGTAGGTAGATTCTTTACCACTGCACCACCTGGGAAGCCCCCTAGACTTCATTCCATCACCAAAAGCTTTACTTGACCGATTGGCTGAGAAAGGTAGAATTCCCTTTCTCTGCCTTCTGTGTGCTTATACACTGTCTTGCAGAAGACTGGTCTTCTGCCTTCAGGCTTAGACCGAAATTTATTCCATCTGCCCTCTTGGTTCTCCAGCTTGCCAACTACAGATCTTGGCACTTCTCAGCTCTATAATCAGGTGACTCAATTCTTTATGATAGAGCAGATGATTGGTAGATAGACAGATAGACAACTCACATCTTATTGGCTCTGTTTCTCTGGAGAACCCTAATATGCCCACATACCCACCATTTCATGCAAGCTTTGGTGACTACAGGGACTCGGTGCAGATAGCAGCAGCAGTGGCATTGGCTGCCATCCAGCAGAGTATCCAGTGACAGGGATGATGGCAGGAGCACCATGTCAGTGTCCAGCTGCCGTCCCTTGTTCTTGCCACTTTTCTACACCTGTCCCTGACAATCCTGTGGGCTATCTAAGTTCCTTACAGTAAATTCCTTTTCTGATATAATTATCCAATCATTCTCTATTACTTACTGTTACTTACAGGAGGGTTTATAAATGTGGCTAATGAAAGCTGGTCACTGCCTCCTTCTCTAGTTTCATCACATACCACCTCCCCAGTCAGTCCCTACACTCCATCCCTTGGAGTCTTTTTCTCCAAACTCTTCTCATCTTGATTCTTGGGTCTTCCCTGGGTATACGCAGAGGCTCCTTTTTGTTATTAAAGATTCAGCTCAGTGGATCTCTTTCAGGGAGAACTTTCCTGACTGTGTGACTTAACGCAAACCCTTCTTCATCAAAGTGCGTTTACTGATTACTTTGTTTTCTTTGTTGCACTAGTAACTACCTGCAAGTTTATTAGTCATGCTTTTACTTGTTTATGGTCTACCTCGCCCATTAGAAGTTATCCCAGTGGAGCAGGGACCCCTTCTGTCCTGTCAATGCTGCCTCTGCAGAACATGGAGTGGTGTCAGGCACATAACCAACCTGCAGGAATCATTTGCAAAAGAGAAAAAAGGGAGGCCCCTTGAGGGAGAGCCATGGGGGCCAGACTTCTCAGAGGGAGGGATCGCTCTTCATGCTTGAGCATTGATTTCTAAGTGCAGTAAACTCATGAATTTTGTCTTTCTGAGGATCCAAGCTTTGCCCCCTCAGGGTGTCAGCAGGGGTGGTTCTGTCCATGTGGATTGCTGCCATTTAAACCCTGAAAACTGCTAGAGTGTTTGACAGTAAAAAGTTAGCAGGCCAAAAGCCGCAATCACCCCAAGCTACAAATGTCATCTAGAGAGCCCTGGCTGTGTTGTCAAGAAAGGGCACCCGGGGGTACTTTTCACTGAGAAGCAACAATAACAACAACAAAAGATTTATTTCTTTGCTCTGATCTGTCTTCATCTCTTCCTATGGCTTTTGCATAGGAAGGGGTGCGAAGAAGAAGCGGGACAAAGAGCAGAGGAGGGTCTGGTTTTCCAGGCTTTGGAGCAATGTCTATAGGGCCAGCTTGGCTGACACGGGCAGAGGGAGGAAGATGAAGGTTACAGGGAAAGGAGGAGGGGAAAGAAAGGGTGGATGAAAAGAACAGACCTCAGAGGGCTGGAAGGAGCTGGAGGGAATGAGAGGAGGGAGCAGAAAGGACAAGGAAACAGAGGGAAGTAGGAAAGGATGGAGAAGGGAAAAGGAGAGGAAAGGAGGGAAGGAAATGAAAAGGAGGGGTGGGGAAGAGCATAAGGCTGGGGAAGGGAAGGCAAATTCCGGGGACTGTGGATCCCAGGCCAGGTTTTTATTTTGTTTTTGTTTTCTTGAATGCTGGTAAGAGTTCCATCTGGGAGTTACTGAAAGGAATGCCTGTGCTTTTAATCTGGATCCCATCTCCCCCCCCCCCCTTTCTCTACTCCTTCCAGTGAAGTGAAAGTTGCTCAGTCGTGTCTGACTTTTTGTAACCCCAGGGACTGTAGCCCACCAGGCTCCTCTGTTCATGGGATTCTCCAGGCAAGAATACTGGAGAGGGTTGGCATTCCCTTCTCCAGGGGATCTTCCTGACCCAGGGATCGAACCTGGGTCTCCCGCATTGTAGGCAAGCTCTTTACCATTGGGCCACCACTCCTGTTCAGTACCCATGGTAACCAACAGGCCCATGTACTGACTGACCCACTGACCTTGGGCCAAACATTGATTTACATGTGTTGGCTCATTTTTGAAAAAACTTTATTGAAGTATAACTGATTGACAATGTGGTACCATTTTCTGCTGCACAGCAAAGTGACTCAGTTATACACACATATATATATTTTTTCATATTACTTTCCATTATGATTTATCACAAGATACTGAATATATTTCCCTCTACTATACAGCAAGACCTTGCTGTTTATCTATCCTATATATAATCGTTCGCATTGGCTAAAAACCTTTGTTGACTCTTAATCCTCAAAGCAACCCTAATGAGGTAAGGTCAGTACTGTTAGGCCCATTTTTTCAGATGGGAAAACTGAAAAACAGAAGGGTTACCTAACTTGCCAAAGTTCACACAACTAATGAAGTGAAGGAGCTGGGGTTCAATTCTAAGCAGTCTCCCTCCAGAGTCCACCTTCTCAAATATCCACTCATTCACTACATATTTATTGAGGAGATACTATATTCCAAGCACTATAAAGTGTCTTCCAGTCTTCCAGGCAAAGCTAACTGTTCCCGTCTCTTTGCTCCCAAGACATTGGGTGTACCCTGATCCCACAGTAATAAGTTGTACATATGCGATCTGCCACCCCCAGGAACCCAGACACTTCCTGAAGTCACCATCCATGGCTTGTTTTTCACCCAGTCCTCTGCTTTCTACAGAGCAGGTACTGAGAAAATAGTTGTTGCATAATTGGGATTCAGTAATTGATTGATCAACATTATTTGGTGTGACTTTGGAAATAGTTGCCCCCCGAATTCTAGAATTGCAGGCTTCAGGTAGGGAAAATGGCAAAGCAGCAGTTAAGGCAGCCAAAAGAGAAAGTATATGTGTGCCTGTCTGTGTCCTGATTCATCTGCAGCAAAGGGGTACAGCCCAAGGCAAGATTGGGGTGGGAGAGGGGGAAGCAAGGAAGAGTGATCTTGAAAACCAGGGTAGAGGCATTTTGCCACAATTCCTAAGGAGCTGTGCACATCCCAGAAGGGTTCAGTTCTGATGTTGTGTGTCTGGGTTCTGAGTCAGGGCTGGGACTGCACTTATTATTTGCTTACATCTAGGAAAAGGCCTGGGTGGAATGACACACAAGAGAAAGGTCATCACCTGTTCTCAGCTAATTCTGAGAATCTGAATTGCAGGCCCTAGAGATCAACCAGTCCAGTGGTTTTTACAGCCTTTTTCTTGCTTTGGGTAGCAGACCTTTCTTCTAACCAGATATATAGATCAGATAAACATCAGATAGCTCTGGGTAAATCAAGGGTGGGGACTCAAAGTCCCACCCACTCCCATCCCCATGTTTACTGAGTATTTCAAAAACCACTGATATATCATGACCATCTCATTTCAAAAATGGTTGAGTCCAACCCCACAGAACTTAAATGACACCATCTGAAGTCACCTCGGTGCTGAACAGCCTTTGGGTGGGGTTCAACAGATCTGAAGAATGAAGTTTCCTCCATTATGTCCTTCTGCTTCTTTTGTAATAAATACAAGTGCACTAAAAACAATGATGAGGATGGTACCTTGTGCTGTCCAGCATGTGGTTTGCAGGGCACTCTTCCGGAGCCCATGGTTGAAATGCTGCTGCTCATTGGGATGTCAAGAGACTTTTTAGACAAATAGCGAATCCGTGAGTTATACTCAGTACACTTGTCGACTTGTTGGCAGATCGACAAATTCTTTTTCAGATGTGGCAGTATAATTTGTTGGAAGATTAATTTGTGTGACAGGCAGGAGCTGCCAGAAGACAACATTCCCTCCCTTTTGGAGCCTTCATTTTTTAAAGCCTAGGTTCATAGAAGTCATTACGCTAGCTTTTCCCAGAATGAATGAGGAGGCAAGTGGGGACCTGCCAGGGAGGCTGGGGATGTAGCTGGGGAGATGGCTGGAGACTCAAAGGGTATAGGAAATGGAAAGCCTGGCCCCAGGTATCTAGACCCTCAGCCAAGAAGATCAGGAATTGATACCGGCCTGCTAACACTTAGCCTGGATTATCTCATTTAATTTTACAAACAGCCAAAGAGCTAGAAGCTGTTCTTATTTCTATTTAATAAATCAGGCAGCCAAGGCTCAAAGAAATTACATGATTCACCTGAAGTCTTAAAGTTAACAAATGGCAGAGCTGAGATTAAAATTCAGGTCTTCTTGACTCCAAACATTCATCACTATAATGTTCTTTTTACAATTTTCTTAATCTAAAGTAGAAGCTGATGGAATACTCTGAAGTATAATTCGGCAAAAACATTTCTGGGTTATGGTTCAATATAGCCTGTCCATGCAAACAACTTTCTTATGTTTGTGGAGAGAACTTACCTTTTGTAGGAGAGAAGAGATGAACTTATTATCCTTTGGATGATTGTGCATAAGCATTGTTTCCAACAACTAGTCTTCTGATGGATTCGGAATGTCAGGGAGTTGGAGGTTATAGGCTTGACAGCTATTGGTGTGCAGCTATTATATTTTGATTGTTGGTTATAAGCAGGCTAATGCTTAACTAATCAGCCCAAACAGGGGTAAGGATTGACATTCTTATGGGTAGGGGAACTGCAATCATTGGAGAACAGTTCAAGGAGGAAGTGATAACTCATTGCTATCTGAGCAGTGAATATCTAATGTAACCCTGGTGAGGTCTGGCTTTATTTTAATCATGGGCAGCTGAACTGTAGATGCATGTGTATGATTGGAAAATACCTCCTTTTCTTTCAATTTCCTTTAGACATCTAAGAAAAGCTAATAATCTTCCTTTTAAAATTCACTGAATAAAAATCAGTCCAGGCACACTAATGTACCTTTTACTTTCTTGGCCTCTTTTTACTTACTAAAGGATATTATACTTTCAGATTTAATTAACCTTTAATGAACACACACACCTTACCTGGCATTGCTCTAGGCCTTCTCATATGGATCATCTTTAATAAATTGGCTAAAATCTATTATCACATACTTCCCCAACTCTGTTTTTAACTCAAACAAACAAATGCATGTCGCTTCTACATTTGTTAGAGGTAGGCCCCAAAATATAAGGTCTATAAACTTTCGGTAGATAAAGTAATATTTCTTATCTGAAAATGTCAGGTTTTTGGTATGTCCATGCAATGCAAAATTTTAAGCTTCATTTACATGTGGTGATCTAGAGTGATAACCATGATACAGTATAAGTTAAAAACATAAGTTGAAGAATATATAATTTCCCATTTCTGTAAAGAACAAGAAATACATATATAAATATATATGCAAGGAGAGCTAGATAGGTGATAGAGGTAAAGATATATATTTATATAAAATAGAAAGCTATGGAAGGAATCATATCAGAGTTCACATTGTTGACCTAAGAGGGATTAACAGTTAATTTGAAAGCAACAGCCTTGGTGCTGGAGAGAACTGGAAAACTTGCAGACAAGGAGGGTGTAATTCCTCCTGTATCCTCCTGTTGAGTCAAAAGAGTGTCTGTTTAGTGGCTGAGAAATGCTACCCAAATGCCCCCAGACAGGAAACCTTCTAGTAAGAGGAGCCATCAGCTAGTCAAGCACGTGGAAATGCGACAGAATTTTAAGCTACTGAACTGTAGGGAACTTCTGTGGTTTCCCAAATGTGGTCTGTGATGGACTAGTCTGGGGTGACTGTAGAGAAGGGGAATAAGAGTCTGCCAGGCAAACCTCTGGGACCCCGTTGCCATGGAATGTTTTGCTTCCTAGAATTTCCTTTTAAGTGGGGATTCAGCAGCAACCCAGGAAAAGAAGTAGAAAATTTCTGATTCCATTGAGAGAGACTTTGGAGCCAAACAAAATTTGCTTAAATTCCCTGCATCTTAGTTTCCTCATTTGTGTAATGGAGACAAAGTCCTACCTCCTAGGACTGTTGTGAGGATACGATGAAACAATGCAGGACTTCTCTGGTGGTCCAGTGGCTAAGACTTTATGCTCCCAATGCAGGGGGCCCAGGTTTGATCCCTGATCAGGGAACTAGATCCCAAGTGCCACAATTAAGAACCGGCACAGCCAAAGGGGGAAAAAAAAAAAGATGAAATAATGCAAGTAAAGTGCTTAGCACTTAATAAATGGTTGTCTAAAAGAAAAAAAGTTCACTTGAGCTGTAAACAGAAGCACAGGTAGGGCAAGTGATGGGCTTGGAATACCTTTCACAGTATCATTAGCTTCAACTTTCCTGGTTGGCTTTAAACATTATGCATTTCAGAGACCTGAGTTAGCCCAGACTTGTGGTTTTTACCCACATGTTGAGCACCTGGGGAATTCCTCTTTCTCATCCTGGGGACTTCCACCTCCACTGTGACTCATGAATAGATACCTTCTTGTATCTGAGGCCAAGGGAAAACATGTGAGGCTTTTACTGAATGAGGCTAACCCATGTTGTCTGTCTTGATTGAAACATGACAATAGAGGCAGTTTGACACAGTGCTTTAGAACCAAACTCCAAAGCCAGACTCCCTGGATTCAAATTTTGCCTTGGCAACTTACTATGTCAAGTTACTTGACCTCTCTATGCCTCAGTTTCCTCATCTATAAAATATTAAACATGGTCATTGAGAGGATCATATTAGTTAATGTATGTAAAACACTTAGAACATAATAAGAGCTATATAAAGGTGTTATGTGGGTTAACAAATAAACAGCATTCCCCATACCCATGTCCAGGCAGACATCACTAATCGACAGCAGCATTCTTTTTCACTGAACCTGTTTGAGGTTCTAGTATCCTTCTCACGAAAGCCACTTGAAGTTATTGATAGATTAGGTCACCGAATGAAAACCATTTTCACAGACTAATAGCATATCAACTGGATGTAAGCAGTAAAGAAAGTCCGCTTACCCATACCGGTTTTTTAGAGCAGCCACCCCCTTCAAGAGTAAAGCACATTCTGATTAGAGCCAATGATGCCATATAAGGGAGGTTTGGCACTCAAGTCTGGTGACTTGTCATGTCAACATAAATGTTTTCAGCTGCCCTAGAATATCTATTCACATCCTGAGACAAATAACCACTAAAAAAGTGCTTGCCTGTCCTCATTCTTCTTAGCTATAGAACAAAAGCAGCTGCTAAGCCACAGACCACAGAGAAAAAGGTCAGCCTCATACAATACACCAGGGTCTTGCTGATGTGCTTGAAAAAGCACACACACACTTCAAAGGCAACGGTGGACAGAGACACCTAGAAGAGCCACTTGAGAACATGCATTTCAATTAGGAGCCTTTAACCCTAAGGACCCAGCCTTTGAGAGGTTAACATCGCCTCCCCCTACAACCCCGTCAAATCCACATCATGAAAGCTGCATTTAACCAACAAAAGTGGAATCGACAGTGGAGGAGACATATGGGCGACAGCTTGTTAATTTATAAGCAACAATAACAACTGTTGGAGCAAAGGAAAGGTGGTATTTTCACCCCCACTCACTGATCTGCAATTCCCGATTTGCCCTCTTTCTCCAGTGCTTCTCTGAATTTCAGACTCCAGCCCCTGCTGCAAACACTACTATGTTTTTCTCACAAGGCTGGAATGAACAAGTCTGTTCTTTTAAATACAAAGGGGAAAATGTCCTTGAAGGATTCGAGGAGGGTTACATAGGTGAGAGAGCAGACCGTGAACCTGGGAAGTCAGTGGTTGATTCTGGAGCCTCACATTAAGTTTAACTTCAACCACCATTCTCACCAACATTCAGAGGAGATGGTATTAACAATAGGGAGCAAAATGGTTGATTCACTTTCTCTTTGCAAAATTGAAGGTGAAATGAAATGGCTAAAACCTCATCCAAAGCGCAGAGGATACACAGAGCTTGCCTGTCTATAATAACAAACTAGTTTATAGTGACATTGCTGTTTAAAATTCAGAGATCAAACGAACTAGAGCTTGCCTCTCAACTCGACCGCTCCTAGCTGTGGGGTTTAAGGCAAGACAGCAAGCCTCTCAGAGGCAGTTTTCTGATCTTTAACTGGAGATAAATCATACCTACCTCCTAGTGTTATTTTGAGGCTTAAATAAGGTAATCTGTGTAAAACATCTGTTGAAGGACAGGGAGAATAAAAAATACCTATGAACTAGAAGTTATCCTGAGACCAAAAAATGAGTCAGGCAGCTCCATTTAATCAATGAACCAGTTTATTATAGAGTAACTTACAGGATGGATTGGAGAAGGAAATGGCAACCCACTCCAGTAATCTTGCCTGGAAAACACCATGGACAGAGGAGCCTGGCAGGCTGCAGTCCGTGGGATCACAATGTCAGACACAACTTAGTGACTAAACCATCCACCACTACAAAGTGAATATATGTCTAAAGATAACGTGTGAAAAGGATATATGCCATATACTAGCGAGTTTTTTGGAGAAGGCAATGGCACCCCACTCCAGGACTCTTAACTGGAAAATCCCATGGATGAAGGAGCCTGGTAGGCTGCAGTCCATGGGGTCGCGAAGAGTCGGACACAACTGAGCGACTTCACTTTCACGCGTTGGAGAAGGAAATGGCAACCCACTCCAGTGTTCTTGCCTGGAAAATCCCAGGGACGGGGGAGCCTGGTGGGCTGGCGTCTATGGGGTCACACAGAGTCGGACACGACTGAAGCGACTTAGCAACTTAGCACCACAGGATGGATTGACCAAAGATCTGGGAGCATTTGCAGTGCACCCCACACTGCTGAGGGGCCACTGGGACAACTTCATACATAACTTAGGGTATGGGGTACTTGCTTGGCATCAGGGAGCACACTCCTAAGTCAAGATTTATGAAAGGGTAACTAGTCTTGAGAAGAAGGCAATGGCACCCCACTCCAGTACTCTTGCCTGGAAAATCCCATGGACTGAGGAGCCTGGTGGGCTGCAGTCCATGGGTCGCTAAGAGTCAGGCACGACTGAGCGACTTCACTTTCACTTTTCACTTTCATGTATTGGAGAAGGAAATGGCAACCCACTCCAGTGAAAGGTCCCGACCCATAGCGGTCGAGGATGTGCTTGTATTTTTCCACCAGATGCAGATTCGCCAATTTGGATCCTGGACAGACTGAACCGCATTGCTTCAAAGGGCACTCTTCTGCCCCTGCTGCTGCGGCCACCTCACGGAACACCGCGCACCTGGAGCCGTGGGCTGGCCCAGTGCGCTGCTGAGCCTGAAACTGCTTCAGCGAGGGAGCCAGGGCCTCCACGCCCGCCGGCAAAAGAGGCAAGATAAGCATCGAGATCCTGGCAGGACTGACAGCTGCTGCAGCGCGAACTCTGACCAAAAAATGATTCTATCCTCTCCTTATGCATTTCTTTTTGTTAATGATTCTGGGAGACTTAATGTTCATATAAATTTCACAGGTGGACTTAATGTAGTGTCTTGTGAACAATGTATGCTCTCATCTTGTTAAAATTTAATGCAATCAAGATGGTTTGTGAGCTTACTAATTTTAGGGAATTCAGCTTTAATAACAACAATTACTTACTGTTACTGTTAATGTTACTGTTACTGTGGCAGCAATATCATTGACTCAATAAGTGCAAATGCCCAGTATGTTGAAAAATCATATTTCAGGTGTTTGGAACAGCTCAGATATTAGTTTAGACTTAGGAAAACTTCACAATCAGATACAGGCCTTGGAACACTCTCGATTGGATTTTACTGCCGCTGGAGCAGCTAATGATTTCTTCCACACCTTCTCTAACTTTATTTCTGGAAAAAATATTCTGTCTAATGTCTTTAGTTATGTTACTGCTGGTGCGCTAATCTTACTTCTGATAATAATTCTTCCTTGTATTGTCAGGATTCTTCGGCAGAGCATTCAGAAACTCGGGATTGAGCTGCACTTAATTGCCTTTAAAAATAAAAAAAGGGGGGGGGGGAGATGCCGGGGGCCAGGGTGAGGAACTCCGCCCATGGCAAAGGTCATGAGGAAGGAGGCTTGGCATACGCAAAGGCGTGATCAAGCCTCAGGAAACCCCCTGTTCCCGAGCATCTACCCCAAAACCAAGAGTCTGTTTTATGCTCTCACCTACACCTCTGACTTTACGGGGGGCTCTCCCCCATAACCATTTCTCTCGGAAAAGGAGTTAACTTGCAGCTCCAGATGATAAAATTCCTGGGTGTGACAAGAGTGTTTCAGCTTAGAACTCCTCTGAAGGTTATCTAGCCTGCCTGTATAGGTTCGTCCGGCCAAATGTGATTATTTACAGCCTCCCAACAGCGAGAGGCACGAGATGTTTTAGACTTACTAAAGGCAGATTCTTTTGGGAAGTTAGAATTTATTAGTATAGTGGGTTGATTAGGAATTGTATTGGTGAAAGGATTTCACTTGTTGGGCTGATGTTTTGTTGCTAAATCTTCATATTCCCTGCCCTTATAATGAATATAACTAGCATATAAGAGAAATAAGTATTAACCTTTAAGATTAATCATGTTAACCTTGGGTTAGATAAATTCCTTTCTTGATTGTAACTTATTACACACTTACCCTATAGGAATGTAACTTTATCTGGAGGGTGGTGCCTGGTTTAGAAAAAACACCCTTGGAAAAAATGAGTTTTTTGGTTATCAGAAAGAGAGGGTCATGAAGTGTTAGCAGGCCTCATGGCCAGAAGATGATGTGAAACCCCTAAGACCTTTTTTGTATGTAAAGCACCCGATTTTGATAAAGGTCAGGACTGCTGACCCCCGCGTGACTTTGTATTCATCCCTATGTGTAACAAAAGGTATATAAGCAAACCTGAAAATAAAGAAAACGGATCAGTTTCCGGAAAGACTGATTCCCCCATGTCATTCTTTCTCATCCTCCGTATTTCTGGCTGAATTCCCACCTGGAGCACAGGTGCCCGCCATGTCTGCTTACTTGTCCTGGCTTTCAAGTCCATGCGAAAAGGTGCCCCAAGGGGCACCTTTTGATGTTCAAGTGGCGCCGGTGGCCCAACGTAGATGGTGCAAATTCCTTGTCTTGGAATTTTATTGGTATCCCATGTAAACCAAGTTATTCAGCCTTTCTCTCCTCTAATACCTCTTACTATTTTCTGGCTGAATTCCCATCTGGCACTTGGGTCCTCACCAAGCCTACTAACTCTGCCTGGGCTTCTAAGATCGGACCGGGGAGGCCTCAGTGCCTCCTCTCCTTCGGGAGAATGGAAAGACACCTGCGGCCACGTAGCTGGTGATTGGCATCCCGTGTAAGCCAAGTTATTCAGCTCCTTTTTTCTGCTAATTTCCTAATCTCTATCTGTAATTGAATAAATTCTTTCCTAGTACGCCGACTCTGTCTCCACCTTCGAATCACCCTGGATCCACCAGGGCTGGACCCCAGCACCTGGAGAATCCCAGGGACAGAGGAGCCTAGTGGGCTGCCATTTATGGGGTCGAACAGAGTCGGACACAACTGAAATGACTAGCAGCAGCAGCAGCAGCAGCAGCAACTAGTCTTGTGGGTACTGGGAATACATCAACAAAGGCCTTTGTCATTGTTTGGAGACTATCAGAGCATAGAGGCCACTTGGTTGTAATGGTTATAAGGAATATCTATTAACTACAAAGTTGTTAGCAACAAAGAAGGGATTTACCACAGAGCACAGTCCTGAGTAGGAACAGTGGAAGGATAGGAGGAACTGTGTGGGTCCAACATGGTGTCATTTATGTTAATCAGCCATAAGCATCCAATATAGACCCAGGTACATAGTAGGCATTCAACAAATTGTAGCTATCACTATCATCATCACCACTGTCTGCGTCATCCCGGACAATATCCAAACAAGGCAACCTATCAATTACCACTGTTATTTGATCAAAACATTTAGAGAGATCCCAGCAATATAAATAACTGAGTGCATTCTATGGGAGCCAAATATGTGGTGTCACCTTACAAGGCAAGAGTAATCAAAAGTTAATTCATTAAAATTATTCAAATACTCATTAAGTGCAAACAAGCATGAGATAAATTTTGGAGAAAATGTTCTAAAACTATATCATGGGGATGGTTGCATCACTCTATAAATTTAATAAAATCACTGAATTGTATACTTACAATGAGTAGATTTTATGGTATGCTAATTATACTTCAATAATGGTGTTTAAAAAAAAAGTTTTCCTTGGGCAGTAGCTAAAGGGGGATTTAGATAACAGGAAGAATAAAAATTACCTTGTAAATAGTGTAAAAAGACAAAAAGAAGGGAATATGATTTAGTGACATGGAGGGTAGAGTGAGATGCTCTAAGATGCAATGAATTGGAATTCTAGATGGAGAAGAGAAACAGGATGGGCAGAGGCAATTTTAAAAGAGCTAAGAAATACCCCGCATCCATGAAAAACATCAATCCATAGATTGAGTCCAAAAAAATCTCAATAAGAAATAGAAAGAAATTTGATCTCTGGCTGTTTCTGTTTTGTAAGTTCATTTGTTCAATCAGAGCTTAGACATTTCATAGTAAAATCGAAGAATATATTGATCTGACTTTTCAACAATGACAATAGAAATCAGAAGAGGGCATGGAAATAAGGATGCTGAAAATTTTAACTGCCATTCTTGAGTTTTATAGCCAGTGAAAAATATTTCCAAAAATGAAGGTAAAGACACCACCTTTAGACAGCAGACACAAGGAGACCTGACCTCTACAGATCTTCACTAAAGTTCCTCCTCTGATTTTTTACAGTCATCAAAACTCTTCATTTCTTCCATGTGCTGGAGTTTGATTCCTCAAATCTAGACAAGGGTTATCAGATTTAGCAAACAAAATAGAGGGACACCATTACATTTGGATTTCAGATAAACAAGAAATATTTCTTTAGTATCTATGTCCCCAATATTGCATGGGACATTTAACTGGGTGTCTTCTATTCTATCTCACAACCCTAGTCTATACAGGGAGAGAAATATCAGAGTTGGAATCATCTTACCATGACAGCCACATCCCAGAGATGATATGAGATAGATCAGGGGTTGGTGGGAGCATATCAGATGAGAGAAGACATGAAGGACCAGACCTTGTGCAATTCTGATGGTTGAAGGGGCGATGGAGGAAAACAGAGGAGGAAGACGAAGCGGGGTAAGGGGGGCAAGTTCCAAGGAGGAGTATAAAGTTTCCTTCATTCAAGAAGCATTGAGTGTCTTCTACAGACCAGGCACTATTCTAAATAATAAAATAATTGAAAAGTGTGCTCTGAAATTGGCATTTTGGAGATCACTTTCTTAGTTTTTCGAGAGCCAATGTCAGCATGCTAGTAAGGATCAGGTCACCTGCTACAGTACAGAGGGTTTTTGAGACACTTCTGCTATGGACTGAATCGGTATCCCACCAATTCATACTGAAGTCCTAACAGTAACTTCCAGGATGTCAAAATTGACCTTACTGGAAATAAGACCATTGCAGACATAATTAGTTAAGATGAGATCATACCAGAATAGAGTTGGCTAACCGAACATGACTATCATTCTCAAAGAAAGAGAAAATTGGACACACACACACAAACACACAGGGAGAACACCACGTGAAGAAAAGAGATCTATAAGCCAAGGAACGCCAAAGATGGCTAGCGAACCACAGGGAGCCAGGTGACAGGCAAGAGACTGACAACCTTCAGAAGGAATCAACCCGACCCTGCCAACACCCTGATCTAGGCCTTCTAGCCTCCAGAAGACAATGTCTGTTGTTTCAGCCTCCCACTTTGCGATACATCATTACAGCAGGTGTAACAGACTAATACACTTTCCTTTACAGGTATCCACTGGAAGGCTGCCCAGCTGGTACTAGTCAGGCTGGTCCCAAGGCCCCTCCTGGGAGTGGGTGTGCAGGGTGTTTCTTCATGGAGATGCTGGCCCTCCTGGGCCTTCCCAAGTTCAAGTCTAGGATGTAGGTCTCCTGTCTTACTTCTGTACCTCCAGTCCAGCTTCCTGGGCTGCACAAGAGGCTCTTTGTAGCCTCCACACTGCACAAGAGAACTTCTCTTTCCCTTCCTCCCCAACCCTGCCCCAGCTACCTAAGCCCTCCTTTTCTCTACTTCTCCTCTTTCCCACAAGGCAGCTGGGTGTTCCTCGGTGAGGATGCCAGAAAGAACTTTCTTAGTTCCCCTTCCCTCTTCTCCCCAAAGCCTCAGCCCTAAGGTGAAATGAAGCTGACTTTCCAAGGTGCTGCTCTGGGTAAACTTTGTACATTTCCTGTCTTTCCAAGACCCATTTCCTCCCAGACAGCTCTCCCTTAGTCTGTGCTGATGGAATGTTTAATATTCATTCAAAAAAGATTAATTAATCACTCATGAAACATTGTGCTAGAAGCCTCAGGAGCATCTGAGAACACCTGTTTCTCAAGAAATCTTGAAACGTGGTAATCATTTAACAGTGACGGGTGAATCTCTCCTTAGGCTAACTCCCACTGACAAGTACAGGCTTTCTAGAGAAGCTGAGACTAAGGCATCTCCATGGGACAGAGTGCTGTGATAGAACAGGGATGACTACACGAACATAGATGGGAAGATGCCAGCATGGTAAGACCAGGTACTTGTCACCATGGGAGCACTGAGTGAACTTGGGCTAGTTTTTACTCCTAGCAACTTCTCAAGCAATTTAACCTCTGGAGTGTCTAATTAAATATTTTAACAAGTGAATGATAACCTGTGAAATCAGAGACCTTAGCCCATAAAGGTATGCTAATTCTAACACTGAATATAGTACAGGTGGGGAGGAGTTAACATAAGAATAAAAATAATTATAGTACCAGGCAGAATAGATTGTAAGAGTAATAAAAAAGGATGGGTACCAAGTGTCATGGGGATTCAGAGGCAACTTCCAATGAGATTATTTGCCGGTCTTGAAAGCTGGGGGCTTGCTGGGAAAGAAGACAACATGAAGTCGGAATAAATGGAAACAGAAGTGTGGGGCATGTTTATGAGTCTATGGTAACATGAGAGAAGAATGGATGGAAGACTGGAGCAAAAATAAGAGCCTTGAATTCCTGGTGATTTTAATATAATTTTAATGAAACAGAGACATCTCTCTAGCAAAGTCAAGTTTCACGGCAAACTAGTACAGTTTTGTGTGCATTTTAGAGGAAGACAGTAGCTAGAAGCACATTTTTGACCACAGAGGTCTACATGGGGTACGTTGGTAGTTGGTACAGGACATCTCCCTTCTTATGGAGCCTAATCAGTCATGACAAAAGTTACCATTTTTGAGTGCTATTTATGTAATAGGCACATGAACAGACTTCAGTTGAGTATAATGAGGCAGTCACCATTGTTGAGGGAGATAGATTTCAAGAGCTCATCTGTTCAGTGTCACAGAGCAGTAAGAGGTTGGGACAAGGCCGGCACCTCTGAACCCAGAACGTTGACACCAAGCATCTACTTGATTAAAGCTGGGTCAGTGAAGCAAACACCTAGACTAATAGAACAGGGGCTCTGGACTGCTTCTAACTCGAGAGTGCACACACATGAACAAGTCTAAATGACACTGAAAATATGTATAAAGGATTTTCTTGTTTTGTGGCCAATTAGCTTTCATTCTGGTCTGTAATAAAATAATGGAAAATGCTTAACTGAAATGTGGGTCTATTTTTCATTGATTATTGATATGTTTCTGGTCATACCATCCCCCTTCAAGACTTTAAAAGGATTCCTCTTCATTACAGGTCACCTTTAACCCCTCTTCCCTCTCCTTTCAGGAGTTACTTCTGCAGGAGTAGATGCCATCACAGTAAAGAAAGCAAAAACTGACGGCATCTGGTGTGCTTACCTCATTTTTAATAGGATTGTGTGGTGCAGGGTGAGTCTTTATTTTAAGCTGGAATAAGTCTTAGGCTCTATGCAGGGTTCACTGGTCTGGACAGCCCTCCTGAATACAAAGGATGCGCCAGTCACAAAACATACTGAATTAAATAATACAAGTCACCTCCCTTCAAGCAAATGATAGAATTTTGTCCCAGAAACAAGTGAGAATAAAGACTAAAAGGTGGAGCGCAAACATCTCAGGACGGATGTTCAAAATCTAAGCCAACAAGAATACAAACCATGTCCTCAGGATTCCTCATGTCAACCGTGTGAATGACTTCACTGTTCATATTAATTTTTAGACAATCTCTTTTAGGAGGAAACAAGCTAGTTATATCAGATTGAACCACATAAAACTGCTGTTAACCAAGATGAGTCATTTCACATGAATCGACTTAATAATCATCTTGGCAATGTTTTCTATATTACTTTTCAATTTAAATGGAGATCTTGGGTTGTAAAAATAAAATGAGAAAACACAGCACATACAAATTCTTAATAAAGTTTATCGAATCTTAAGTATACAAATCCTAGTGATCTGACGGCCTTGCATGTATCTTACACGCACGCATGTGTGCGTGTGCTCAGTCGCAAGGTCGTGTCTGACTTTTTGTGACCCATGGACTGTAGCCCACCAGGCTCCTCTGTCCATGGGATTTTTCAGGCAAGAATACTGGAGTGGGTTGCCATTTCCTTCTCCAGGAGATCTTCCTGACCCAGGGATCGAACCCAAGCCTCCTGCATCTCCTGCATTGGCAGGCGGGTTCTTTACCTATGAGCCATCTGGGAAACCTCACCTTACACATATTAGGCACATACCATTCTAATGTCAGGGTGAATGCACTTTAACACTTTTAACACTTTCAAGTGTTTCAAGTTTAATTTCACTGACTCTGAAATAATAAAATAAAAATTCCATTTGACTTTATATTTACACTTTTATTAGAATTCTTTAGAACTGTGAACAATTGGACAACATATCAGGAAAAAAAACACATAGAACATCAACATCCTTTAAACTTGCACCGCTTACATATTTACACATAAAGTTACTGTATATATAAAAAATATTTTCAAGGACTCATGGGCTTGGGAATATTCAAAAGACATTATTGCTACATTTCAATATTTACAAAAAAAATGCCACAAAATAATTTCAAACATTAAGCTACTGCAAAGAAACATCAGATGTAAAAAAAAAAACTTATAAAAATATAAACTTTCAAGAATATCCAAGACAAAACTCTCAGTGAAGTGCCCCTGAAGTACCTAGACATTTACAATTAACAACTACTTTTCTTACTATAACCAAAGTCAATAGAAACGCAAAGGAAATTTTCAGACGAAGTGTGGCAAACAGCAAAAACGTCTTACATTAGCAACAAAACGCCCAACCTGTTACCTTTGGAAAGGTGCGAGAGCATAGAACTCCAGTGCAAATGGTTACTTTCAGATAAATGGCCACAGTTCTCTAAATGAAAGCAGAGAAACCTAGGAGGGGAAAACCGCGAGGGCAGCATACCTGATCTTGCAAGACAACACACAAACCCTGCCATGTACCCACGGACTCTTATAATTGGGTAGAGGCAAAACAAAACAAAAAGTAACACTAGGAATAATATCCAGGCTACAGCCTAAAGGGTAGAATTGAAATGTTTCAGTAGGAGAGTAGCATTAATAACGTCTAAGGAACAGGTACAGTATGTTGAGTATAAGTAACAGAGTGCCTTAAGTGCAGGTGGATTGCAAATAAATATGGACTTAAGCACTCCTCTATGTAAGCTTCTCTACACAGCAAGGTGAAGTGAAACAAAAGCTGGGCTGCTGCTGAAAGCCAGGCTACTTCTTGGGTGCTAAAGGACCCTCCTGGGCTCAAGGCAAGACTACTCTCAAAATATTTTGTCTACAAGCATACATACACACGCACATATACACACTTATATAGATACTGGCCAGGTGTCCAGGACATGCCTGTGATGGAGGCTGAATCTAAAGTTTATTTTTGGCTACAGAAGAATCCAAACTAAGATAGCACTGGTTGTCTCTCCTGCCAGAGTCATGCAATAAATCACTTTTTCAAATGGCATCAAATCCACTGAACACGATGACATTCTGAAGCTGGTCGGCTTGTTCTGGACAATCTCTAGAGCAAGTTCATCGGCTACAAAAGGAGATTTTTGTTAAGACTGTGCTTGGCAATAATTTTTTTTTTTTTTTTAAAGCACTGTTTCCTTCAAACTTGTTCTGGCTCATCAGTTATGCCTATACACAGCAGACTCAAGCCAGAATTGTATTCAGAAACTACACCTTGTGGGTTTCCCCCCCTCAAATATGTGAATGTGTACAATTTATAGATGAGTATATACAAAATGTGGGCTGGGAGGCCATCTCTCCAATTCAGCTACTACTAGTGAATTTGATTTAGAAACCAGGTCAGAAGCATGAAGGCTCATGCCCAGCAGTCTTTATTCAGGACCAGAGAGCATTTTTCCATGGCCTGTGTCTTACTCCCACCATGAAATACTAGATTTCTTGAGCCCAGATATTATAGGCTTCTGGCCTTTGAGTAACATTCTATTTTCCACATCAAAGGATAAGGTTTCAGCCTCTAGTCTTGCTGCATCATCATACCATCACGGGTGATTATGAGGAATGAAGGCGACTACTGCTATGTACTCAAAACTATCAACTACGTTTTTTGGATAGAAATTGGGGAAACCTTGGGAAGGACTCAGTGTGTCTAGTCCATCCCACCCTCCCTTTCTCCAAGTCTGAAGTTTCCTTGTTAGCAGGGGCTAGTGTGCTATTAGGAACATAGGCAGCTCGACGGTAGCTGATGACAAAAATCATCGGCCACTAAAGGGTGCTCACAAAGACAGGGTGTCCACTACCCGGGAGTAGGATTTGAGTCGAAGGAAAACAAAGGAACCATTGTGAAAACTGAAAGAGAGGGGTGTCGGGGTTGTCAGGAGACCCCTGGATGCAGACTCTGCTTCAGACATCTTCGTGGACAAGCAGAGGCTGCGTGGAGGAGGCGCTGCTGCCCACAGAGTTGATGCGCACGGAATGGTCCACCGCGGGGTTCTCCCGGTGGGGGCTGCAGTTTGCTAAGTTGGAATAAATCTGAGGAAAATAAATCCACAGTCAATACGCCAGTCCCCACAAGGAACAAAGGGGCACATGTGCAGCTTAGGAACTGCAAATAACTTAGGAAGACTCTTACAGCCAGGAGGTTGACAAGACCTTACAGCCAAGAACCGAATCACACTGACCAAGGATAAGCTTTGTTTTATCCCTCATTTTCCCATGGTCTGATTACGTAAGAAGTGAGAGTCCAAAATGTGCTTTTCTGCTGGGATGCATCTAGGAATGAGAACGACCTTTTTTTAAAAGGTGCATAAACTTCTGTAGCCATTTCCCATCTAATGGCTGATGTCATTCACTAAGAAATTGGTAGTTCTTCCACTGAGAACCAGGCACTTGGGTGTGAAAGGCTATCTAATTTGAAATGTGCTTTGACACTCAGAAGAGCAAACTTCAACCTGAAAGTATCAATGGTATAATCTTAAAAAAGATAGCTCCAAGGACAATCCAGAAGAAAAAAGCAGCTTAAAAAAAAATCGGAGTCGAAGTAAGGATCACTCGTTCCTCCTTAAAAGCAAAAGAAATCATGAATTTGAGTTTTGAACTCCCCGCTTCTCAAATCACTGGGAGGGATCCCTCAACTTCAAGCAACTCTTCCTTCTCTACAGTTTGTGGCCATGAAAGCTATCTGCCATATTCTGGTTATACTTACTTGAGCAGAAGGTTTATTTTACTGCAGGAACAAGCTGTCTTTTCTACGTGCCTTACCCCAACCCTCCAAAGGCTGAATGGCCTGACACATGAGACAGAGAAGATGCAAACCCCCATGACCAACACTTGGGGTGAAGAAGGAAAAGTGGCAAATCCTTATGGAAACTTCTATGCCCACACTTCTGAGAGTCAAGCCCTCTACTCTTTCCCCTCTTCATCTCATATCCTTTGGCTCAGAGTAGGGGGCTAGGCAAAAAGAACTTGTTTCCATTGCTTCACTTTCCTACTCAATTTATAGCCTAAGCGAAGGAGAAAGGGTGGGTAGCTTAGTCCTCACCCCCAGAACCTGAGAAGGAGGACATGCTTTGGAACCAAGAGAATGGAGGTCCTAGGCCTGGCTAGAGTATACTCACATGATTGGTGCTCTCTGAGATCTGCTTCTCAATCAGCTGCACAATCTGCTTAAATGTTGGCCTTTTCAAGGGATCAGCATCCCAGCAGGTCTTCATGATGTCATACCTGCAAGACCAGGGCCAATTATCACTCCTCAGTGCCCTTAACTGATCTGCAGGTATATGCCATTCAACAATTTCAAACATAATTCCAGGGTTACACAACTGGACATACTGAATGACATGGGTATAAAATAAAACTGTGTGTACTGAGACTCTGCCAAAACTTTACTTGGTAGTGAGTTTTATGAAACTCAGTGACAGAAATAACATTTGCCCAGGATGTCATTACAAGGAACCAAATGACATTTCAAGCTACGCTTAGTGAAAACCCTCAACATACGGTTTCTGTCTTTAAAAAAGGAAAACAAAAGAGGAAACGTTATCTGAAGGAAGGACATCTGGGCCCTTACATTTCCGCAGGTGCATGCTCGGGGCTGAGCATTCGGAAACCTTCCTTGATCATCTTGTAGAACTTAGAATCGACTGGCATTCCAGGGTAGGGGCTGCTTCCTGAGGCACAAACAGTTTGCAAATCAGCATGACAATAAGCAAGGAGAGCACTGGTAGCTCTGAGTGTGATTAATGTGCCTTTGGCAAGGCTCACTTACCTAGAGAGAACAGCTCCCACAGAAAAATCCCATAGGACCAGACGTCACTTTCAAACGTGTACACACAGTTGAAAATACTCTCCGGTGCCATCCACTTCACAGGGAGTCGAGCCTGTAATGGAAGCACGGAAGATCCAACAATGTTAATCACATTGTGGTTAACCCTTGCCTTGTGCAATGGTCAACTGTATACTATCTTCTGGAGTGGCGTACCATTTCCTTCTCCAGGGGATGGTCCCAACCCAAGGATCGAACCTTGGTCTCCTGTACTGCAGGCAGATTCTTTACTGTCTGAGCCACCAGGGAAGCCCCAATACTATCTTCATTTTTAAGATGGGAGTCACTGAGTCTGTATAGCCTGGTGGTTAGGAGCCCAGTTGTCAGAGACAGGTACTTGGGTTCTAACCTGGGCTCCACCACTGGCCTTGTGTAACACAGAGGTTAGTTACACCAAAGAAGGTTAGTTACCCTTATCCGTTAATAGAAATGTGGCCTCCCAGGGTAAGGACTACATTGCCCAGCTCCTTCATAGCTGCATGCAGCCATACGGCTCGGGTTTGGCCATGGAGTATTGTATGAGAGCTTTTGGAAAACTTCCTTAATATGAAGTTGGCATGTGGCATTTTCCTTCTTGTCTCCTCCTCCATTGTCTTACGTTCTGGATATGTTGGCTGGCTTTCTTGAGGCCATCTTGGACCATGAAGCTAAGGGCCACACCAGGGATGGTATAAAATGGAAAAGTTGAGGAATTTTTTCCCGGTATAGAACCCCCATACCAGGCCTGGCCTGCAACTACTATACTTATTTTACTTTCCTGTTGGGTGTTCTGTCAAATACAGCCACAATTATCCCTTACTAACGCACTGGGAACATCACATACATCTGCAATAGAAGCCTCAGGATATTCTTCTGTAAAGCAAAAATCAAACCTCAAATTCCATGAGTTGTCTTGTGGGTTAAATGGGATAATGTGGGTACCAGTGCTTAGTTCGGCATGGCTGATTCACTAGGATCTGAAGAATTGCCCTGTACAACCAACCACTTGATAAAAGACAGTAGTGGCTTATGCTGACTATGACTATTCCAAGGTGCTGAGTGGCAGATTCAGAGTTTAAATTCAACAGCTGAACTTCACATCCTGAACTCCTTCCGCTAACATTCAGCCAAACTTTCTGTGACTATTCCTCCTAGAGACATTTCCGGATTCTTGGATCTTAATTCACCACAGAAAGCTAAATCAACCCTTCCCATAATCCATTTAGTACCCAAAACTGGGAAGACAATTTTTTTTCTGGTCTTAAAAGTTATTTTAGTCAGTAGGAAAAAAATAAAAATGCTTCCTAGTATCCCCTCCCAGATTTTGTGCTAAAGTTCTTATAGGGGTTCTTAACTTGAGATCTATTAATAAAAGAAATCAGAGGTACTGGGGTCATCTTTACCAAATACGACACACCCACTAAATGACAGAACCAGGTTCGAACTCAGCAAGACTGGGCCCGGAACCCATCAGCCTTTTGTCAATATTCAAAGGCCTGGATAGAGAACCACCTTTCATTCTTCTTTCCAGTAGTGCACCAGGATGGTGGGGACTTGGTGTTATTAACACTCCTAGCCTTAGTGAGTTATTATTATAGAAACGCATACTGTCATCAGAAAGTAAACCCAGCAACATTTCTACAAAAACCAAGTCTAGTACAGCCCACCCACGGAGACGCCTTAGTGATGGAGAAGGAAATATTACATTATGTGTAGGCACACAAATAGCTACCTCTAGGAAAGCTCTGGACTGGAGATATGAGCCTGGGAAAATAGATGGAGAAAAATCTATGTTCAGGACTACTGGCTTCCCATACTAATGGGATATTGCTCTGGGAATCACAGGCTCTGGTTTCAGCCTCCACTGATCCATGTCATCTCAGACAAATATCGCTAAAATACACTGTGCTTTTAGTTTCCCCAACTTTTAAAATGTGAAGACACTGCATTCTAATTCCAAGGGGTTGCCCTGTTGATACAATGAAAATTGGCAATGAAATAAAGCACTTTGAAATAAAATCACTATGTTCCATAAGCCAATTATTCTTTAAGAACGTTTTTAATAAGCTCTCTTGATTATAAGATCCAAGATTCTATATACCTAATTCTGAACATTATCTTAGATTTTAATCTTTTTCACATAGCCTGTCAATCTCAAAATAAAATTCTCCTGCTGTGACCTTCAGGTCCACATTTGTTTCACTTGAACAAAATCGAGTTCATTGCTATTCTCAAGCTATAATGAAAATTAAGGCTATTTCTGTTTCCTTCACATGCCCCATAATTACACAATTAGAATTAGGAATCCTATTATTGGAATTTTGCTAAAGTATATTTAATTTGACTGCTAAAATGCATGATATCACAAAGGTAGGATTTGCATTATAAAAATCATAAAAAGACAATATTTTTTAAAAATTGAAACAAAAATCTTTTGCTGGACTGTCAAGAGAGAGTGGGTACTCACGTTTCCTTTGACCACATAATTAGAATCATTCTTGATGTCTCTGGCTAGACCAAAATCACAAATCTTTGTGATTCGACCATGAGTAAGGAGGATATTTCTGGCTGCCAAGTCTCTATGAATACACTATTAGAAGAGTAGGAGACAAAGAAAATCATTTAAATTTATTTTAAATTTTTTAAAGAGTGAAAGCTATATTTAATGCTAGAATGCTGCTTATGTTATATAGAGCCAATAGTTTTGCTTTACATTTAAACTATTCGGTGCACCAAAAATAAACTATTCAGTGCACCAAAAATATATACACTCTGAATGATGTTCAAATTTGTGTTTTACATTGTTAGGACTTTAATTACTATAATTGCTTTCAAAACCAACTTGAATAAATGCTTTTATCCCCCCTTAAGACTGCTTTAATTTTACATGCTTCTCTTTGAATATGTCCTTTTAAAGAGAGTTTCTAAAATATCTACAACTTGAATTTGACCCCTCCAAAGGACAAAGGGAAGAGGCTCTTTATTTCAGCCATCCTATATCCTCTTTTAGTTTGGTAATTGTTTGGAAATGTCACCAATGGCACTTAAGGGTAGGATCTGTAACCTCATTCTATTCTGTTAGCCTGGTTTCCTAAGAAATTCCTCTCACCCTTCTAGAGACCATGTTTCTTGCTTTGGTTCCTTCATTCTCTTCCTACCCTCAACCTTCTGATGAAATGTTTATTACTCTCTCGATTCCTTATTTCCCCAGCACTTGGTAAACCACACATGCAATATTTGAAGTCTAACTTCAAAAAGACTCAAGTATATGCTTCATCAGGCACTGCAACTACAAGAGATACCCTTTCCTCTGGCTGATAAAATAACTATCTCTTTATTTTCTAAGAGCAGCTCCTACATCCTAAAAGCCAAATTCTAAATGAATTCATTGCATGTAAAAAATATATTCATAGAAAGCTCATTTAGACAGGCTTGCACTTTAAAACTTATGAGAACAGGAATTTCAAAGAGACAGCAGTTGGAACATGAAGAAACTATATTTCCTCTGCTTTTGGTTACCACACTTCAAGCGACACTCTGCATTCTAAGTATGGCTCTAAATACGCCTTGGGGGCGGTGGGGGCAGGGACAGGACCCTTCTGAGAATCACAGCCACTTACATTCTTTGAGGCAAGGAACGCCATGCCCTTTGCCACCTGGTAAGAAAAGCTCAGCAAGTCCTCCAGGTCCAGGGCCAGCTCATCATCTTCCATGATAGCAGGAGTCACGTCTCTTTCTATGTATGAACCTGTTAGGAGAAGAAGGATTTTCTTAGCAATTAAAATTTTAAGACAAGGAGAGTAAAAGACAGTGACAACACCACCAAGGGCTGGTAATCAGGGAACTGATGTGAACTTGCAGGCAAATCCTCTCCCCAGTGTTAAGGACAGGAAGGTGCGGAATCACAAAGTTAATATTCCCAATCCTGGGCTAAGTTACAAAATCTTTAAGGAAGAAGAATGATGGATGAACACAAAAGTCTCATATTTTTTATATGTATCTGATGTATTTTGATATTCATATGTTATCCCATATGCAACAAGATGCTCAGATACAATAACACAGGCTCTGACTCCAAATACCTGCTTACCCTGAGCCTATTGTAAAGAACCAGTTACTACCAGGAATGATGTTAGATTCCACAGTGGTATGAGAATCTCTGAGTCAATGAGGTTGTTCTTATTGTTTGATATGTACCCACCTATTCTTGCAGATCTCCTCTTGTCTGCCTTGGTTGGTACAACATAAGAAACTCCAGGTTTCATGTCCATGTACTCATTAGTACTATCATTGCTGGGAGAAATGAAACATCCATCAAATCACGAGTAAATAAAATGGGAGATGGGGGAGAGCATGTGAGAGGCAGGCTATCTCTCCATTCCCTTTCTTAAGAGGCTGATTTATTTAAAGAAAGTATTGCCAAGTTTGAATGAAGAAAATCTTGTTTAGTAAGATATGAGTTTTTAATATTCAACATTCGGGTCCAATCCCTAGGAATTAGATGGCCTTTTTTTTGTATTCAACTGTAGAGGGGACTCTGGTGAGAAATGTCCTATCTCTCGACACCAAGGATTTAATGAGAAACAGAGAACCAAAACCATTATCCCACATCACTTCTAACTCTCTAAATTAGCCTCAAGAGAGATAAAATGAAAGAGACAAGAAAGAGACAAAGAACCAGCGCTCCTGAGATGTGTTATTAGTGGGAGAAGACAGGGATCGTTAACATATAGCGACTGACGGAAGATAGTTTAAAAAAAACAAGTTTGGTTCAGATAAACACCAATAATTTGGATGATTTTCTGAACATCTGGACCTCTTGAATCTGTAACATTTGGCTGGAGAGTCTTCAAGATTTCTAGTACTTCCTGCTTCTGATTAGCATAGAAACACCATGACAACAATCTCCTTCAGAGCGTGCTGGTGGTTCCAATCCCATATGGGATCCCAAAGCACAAAAAACACTACATAGGATTGAACTATTTAGGTCATTATTTCAGAAAAATCAAAAAATATATGTGGGGCCAAGGTTTTAGAAATAAGGCAAAGTGGTTCATTTATTCATATAGAGAGCATATGTATTAGAGAAACAACCAAAGGTGGTTTAGTTTATATTGTATTTTACTGCCACTTGACACCACTCAAAGTTTACAGGATCGAAAAAAATTAAAAAGCTTCATCTAGGGTTTAAAACTTCAGCCAGAGGTACAGAAAAACACGTTATGAGGTAATCGCCCATCAACCATATTTACCGAGGACTCCTTCAGGGCCTGGGGTTAAGTTCAGGAGACAAAGTCTTGCCGTTTCAAAATATAGGGGATACAGTAAATAAAAAGGAAAGAGAAAACTCACCACACAATTGCAGAGATAAAATGTATAAGGGATTAGACATGATGACTATGATTCTGTAGGGCTGCATAAATCTAGAAAATCGTAAATGGTGGATCTTAACAAACACTTGGAAAGAAAAGGCAAAAGATGGCAGAGAATTCTATTCTGATTGTAAACTACACCAATTCTTCTTAAAGGAACTTGAAAATCTTGACATATTCAAATTCAGAATGGTATCAAGGATAAAAGAGATGAAAATAAGGTGCAGAATTTTTAAAAATGTGCTACAGTAGTTGTGCCTCTTGATAACCCAAGCTAAGGAAAAAGAGGGCAAGGAATACAGAAATAATTTGGAGGTAGACGGTGAGAAATCTTGGTGCAGAGAGCTGTTTGGAACTCTCTGCCATTCTGTTAAAGGTTTTAAAGGAATTCACTGTGACAACTTGGCAGCCTTTCCCATGTTCCCTATAAAGTGTCTCACTCTAAAGATGCATATAGACCCTATTGTACAGTGTAAAGAGAATGACACAGAAGAAAACCACGGTATGAGAAACAGGCACAGAAATCATATAGGACCCTGGCTCAACAGTATAGAGAGAATGACACACAGCAAAGACCCATTCGAAGAGAAACAGGTACAGAATTCATTCAACTAAACAGAACTCAAGTTCAGAAAAACACTAAAGATACATTTTAAAAAATCAACAAAAATTTAAGTTCAAGACTATTTGAATCTCTAAAAACAGTCTGAACTTTCTAAACCGTTAATCACATTTAAATGATTTAATAATTCTGATTTTGCACCTCAAAGTACCTCAGTTCACTTTTTTAAAGAAATCAGCCTTGATTGCAAACCCTTATGACCCCATGAACTGCCTGTCAACAGCTATTCATGTAAATCAGTCTTACCAGGAAGACTCCTTTGAATGAAGAAGGTTCTTATAAAGTGCCACTTCGGCATGATCTTCCTGCTTTGAGCAAATAAATGAATCACGTTTCCTTCTCAAAAAATTCAGAAGATCACCATAGCAACAATATTCGGTAATGACCAGGGTGGGCCCTATGAGCATTTAAAAGAAAGTTAGAGGGAGGTGAGATAACAGACCGTACAGTCTTCCATAAGAATACTCAAGGGCGATCACAGCCATTCACACTCAGGGTCAATGCTAAGCCTACCAAGTACGAGTACAATCCTATCTATGAACATTGCTTAGCAGAACTCGGGATTCTGTGGAGTAAAACTAAACCACCTTTGTAACCTGAATTTCTGCCTGATTAGGGGTCAGGCATGACTGCTGGTTTTAGACAGGAGTTACAGCTTTCACCATTAGTTATCAAGCTTCCTACTTGAGTCCTCTGATTCACTTCTGTTTACAGAGAGGGCCTCACACCTTTTGCAATGTCATTATGGAAATGATGATGAGCATAAGCACAAAGGGCAGCATAACAGGAAAACCAACCACTGGAACCACCAGCTGAGACCAGAAGGTGGGGAGAAACCCTGAAAAGGAGGGCCATCAGTGTGTTCAGGGCCCTATCAGTTGAACTTCTGTTTTCTCTCCCTGTTGTAAAAGCCTAAAAAACTATAGCTCTGAAGTTATTTAACAGACAACTAATTAACTCGGGCAAAAATCTCTCATGAACAATTCATGATGTCAGTGAAGCAACATTTATGGGGGCTGTTTTAAGAGATTACAGAAAGCTGTCAACTTGACCGTGGATCTCTCCAGATCTTGAGGAATGGCTCATTTTAATACATCTTTGTTCTTTTAGACCAAAATGTTTTCTGGAAACATCGTAGAAAGCCTTGATGGGAGGACTAATGAATGCTTCAAAACTGGAAATTTCTTTTTTTACCAAAGTGAAGTCTTTGCTCATTTGGTGTAGATTTGAGGGCTGGTAGGCTTGGAGGCCTATTTTTAATAATAGCATGCACATGAATGTTAACTCTTTAGTGGCTAAAGAGTCATCCAGCCTATATAAAAGCTCGCAAAATAAAAGCTTTCTGGAGGAGATGAGACATTGTCCAGATATTCAAGAGGTCAGTGTTGGTGTGATATACACGACAGTAACTAGGTATGTCCTGGGTGGTCTACCCCATGATGATAAACACAAAATAGAATTCCTAAGAACAAGACACATGAACCTGGGTCTCCTGCATTGCAGGCAGATTCTTTATCGTCTGAGCCACCAGAGAAGCCCCATATATTCTTATATACGTTAAAATATACATTCTTAACATTCAGTGGGGTTGAGGGGACTCCAGCAAAAGGTTAACCATTTGGGTCAAAATCCTGGAAGGAGCTTCTAATCAAGCATTGTCAAAAATCATATCAAAATCTCCCATCTTTGGATACTCTGACCAATTACAAGAGGCAGGGTGGCCACGGCCTTACCTCCAATGGTGCACGCTCCCAGAAGATTCACAATATTCATATGATTACCGAGGTAACTCAAGACTTTGAGTTCAGACATTAGGGCTTCTCGTTCTGTTAAATGGGCACTTGCTAAAATTAAAAACATCTTATTTTAGAAAAAAGCAATCTGGGACACTGACAGTGAGCACCCATAACAGCCTGCAGGAACTTACGTTTGAGCATCTTGACAGCAACAGTCATGGCTGCATCTGATTTAATTAAGCCATAAGCAGTGGCCTCAACGACTTTCCCAAAGGCGCCAGCACCCAAGGTTTTCCCTGTAGGAAGGAAGACAAGGGAGTAAGTGGTGGTGGTGGAACTGAAGAAACATTTGTGTCATTTCAAAACCAATAAAGGAATTAGGGACAAATGTGTTAAGATACACTTCCCTAAAGTGTACTTGATGTTAAATCTACCAAAGGCAGTGAAATTGCAGGAAAATACCTTATTGTTTCAGGTGAAATAAAATAAAGCTATTGGGACTCCCTAAAGGCACTGCTATGTGAAAACAAAAAGGTGTCATGGAAAACCCCTGTAGCATACTGACCAAAACTCAGCCTGTTCCTGGGAAACTCCCATTTGTGATCATAAGGAAGTTGTGTTGGGTCTATGTAAACATAATTGTTTCCATTTATCTCCTCGACAACTTTCCACTGTACTTCATACATGGGTTTCTGGTGGAGGGAGAAAGGGAAAGAGGAGTCATCTTTTAATGGTTAATGGTTCTGCCATTACAGCATTTGAGGGAGAGAACAAATAAATGGTTACCTGCAAATATTTGTATGTAAGAATCATCACGAAGATACACATTAAACCAGCTGCGATCACAAAACCAATCAGCAACGGCGTGAACAGGGTGTGAGCGTGGATTTGTTCTAAAATCAAAGAGGGATGTAGAATCACAACCTATTAGCTGCGTCAGATCTTCACACAACACCTCTCACCTCCAACTCACCCACCTCCCGCACTACCTACCGCCCATCACTGCAGGAGTCAAACCAGGTGCATCTGAGCTCCCTGCCTTGGCTATTCTCTTACTCTAGGCGTCTTTTAACATAAGCACTGTCAACCAGAAAACTGTGGGAAAGAAGCTGCGATTTCCACAGCACAAGAATAACGTGAGGCAGTTTTTCAGTAAAAAGTGGCACTGAGTGAACTCTGCACTTCAAATTCCTGCCTTGAACTTGAAGATGTTTCCTTTACGGATGTTTTATTACTTTACTCTTTAGGCATTCCTGAATTTCCCAAATTTCCTACATGGAGCAGAGTGTCTTTCACAACTGAGAAAAACATTTTCTAAAGTGTTCTTTTCATTGCCCTGCCTGGGAAAAAAAAAAGCATCCATGATGAAGAACAATGTAAGACTCTTCCCCTCATCACTCAAATACTGAACAAATACCACTTTTTGGCATTCGTCTTTGCCAACTGAGGAAAACAAAAACAGAACCCTACGAGTGTATGCACCCGGTTCTTTTGTCTTCCAACTTCACACCAATTCATCAATTTGTCTACAGGATCATTTAACTCATGTTGGAGAGCTAGTCACTCAAGAATCAGATTTTAAAGATGTTAAAATAAAATAGCTCATTATCATGATTTCACAAAAAGTAACGTTAACTTTCTAACAAGGTATCTGGCGATGTGTTAAAATAACTGATTTTAAGTAACAATTTAAATAATTTTTAATTGAATTTAAATTTAATTGTCCTGTTTCTGTTTGGGTATACGGTAAATCTACTTCCCCTATTTTATTTCTCTACCCTTTTCTAATGGAAACAGTTGGAAACACATGATTAATTTTATACATATACACACATGCACATGCACACACACATACATACATATGTGCACACACGCTTAAAATACATAAAACACATAAAGTGCATGGTTACTGCACACACTTTATTAACAAACTAGCACAGAATGAAACGTAGTACGTGTGATGACAATCACATGCATAATGTAGATATTACCGGAAATGACATGCCAGTGATGGAATGGACTTAAAAGTCATGATTGACATGGCAGGCAGAGTCTAAACATCCCCTTAAATTGGATTAAAAAGAAATATACCTTTGCTGTTACCTTTAAATGCAAAGTTAAAAGAGGCAGAACTCTTGCCCACATCGTTGTAAGCCCTGCATTCCACCGTCCCATTGTGTTTGAATGGCTGTCATCAATGGTGCTATAAACCACTAGTTTTCCAAATGGTGAGACAGATGAGTTTTGGATCTGTACATCCACTGGCCCAACGGGAACAGAACACCTAGGTGGGAGAAACAGCAGCCCAGACTTACTCTCAGAGAAAATCAATTGAATGCATTGGACACGGCATACTTTTAAAACCAAGTCGGAGATTCATAATCAGATATTCCCTTTTACAAGTGGAAGTGTGATGACAAATGAACGTGTCTGTGGCACAGAGAGCAAGAAAAGCACTTGGAAGAGGAGGAAGAGAAGAGGTTTTGAGATGAGATGTGGGTTTGAAATCCGGACTCAAACACCTACTCTGTTGACTTGTGAGTAGTACTTAAGTCTCCAAGACTCAGTTCCTATAGCTGTAAAACTGGGGTAGTAATACCCATCTTGGAGGGTTACTGAAAGGATTAGAGACGAATTCAGTAAGACGGCTGGCTCCCATCCCTGCACACAGCAGCCATTTATAAATAAAGTAATTGTGAACAGATGTATGCAGGGTTGAAAAGGAAGACAGTGGAGGAGGAAAGCAATAAAGTCTATAAGGATGAAGATAGGGCCACCCCCACACCCTGGAAGTGAGGATGCTCTGGCTCGAAGTGCCATGGAGGGAGATGGATATAGTGCCTGCTGGGTTGAATGAACTCCAGGTGGCAAAGATCATCAGGAACCGGACTCAGATGACTATTTTAAATTATACCCCCCACATGCCTAGCAATTTTGTTCCCATACCTGGTTTTACTTTCTCCCTTGGCTCGTTAACACCTGCATATGGTGGTTATCGGTCTTCTGTCCATCCCTACTCACTAGAATATAAACTCACTAATGGGACTCAGGTGTGTTTTGTTCACTAGACCCATGTCCAGCATATAGTTGCCATTCCATAAACATTTTCTCAGCGAATGTCTACAACTACTGGGGCTGTGTCCCCTGTGGGCAAACTTTCCAGGGGTCTTGAACCTCACTACTTCTTCCCCAAAGAAAACACTCAACTAAACCCAACTGAGAACAGTCTTACGTAACCACTCCAACTTGCTGTTTATTTTTTAAACAAAAAAGGGCTGTTCTGTGAAAAATGAAATTTCTATTATTATTGTGACTACTCAATTGTGATGTTACACTGGGCTTTAAAGCCTGAGCGTAAAATAGCATTTGATGGATAAAAACAGTGAAGCTGACCCCATTTTCATCTTCAGGTAATGTGAAAGGACAATTTAAGGCTTAAGTGTGGATTGTGAAAGAGAGGAAGTACAATTCCAGATGCGCTCTGCTCAGGGGCCGGGCACCTCATCAAGGAGAAAACCTTTTTAAAACATGTAGCTCCCCAGCACTATATGTATGGTAATTGTGTGATCATTACTTTTTGGTAACTTGGCAATTAACTTCTGGGGTAATTTTTTTCATGATAACTACAGTCACATTTCCCACACATTATTACCTCCTGTGTATATATTGGAAATCTAATTACTCTGTCCTGGGAAATTGCTTTATCTACCTGCAGGCTGGAAATTGCATGATAAATCCAAAAGATAACCACCAAAATAAAGATGTTCAGTAATCATGTTTCAGCAAACAAAATTAACGTCTACCAAGAAAAATATAGCAATTATGCTCTCTAAAAAGCCACATGGATTGAAAAAAATTAATCAAAACAAAGTTTAAAAAAAAATAATACTTTGAAAACATATTTGAAATTCAACTGAATTGCAGTCTTCCTGATGAGTGTTAAGTGGTATCCAAAAGAAATAATCATCTCACCTCTGCTCAGTTCCTGGACAAAAGTACCAGTCGATGGTTGGCTCCGGGAACCCTGCGGCCACACACTGTAGCATGCCATTCACCAGCCTGTCATGCGTCAGGATTTCTGGTTTTGCTGGAGAAAGAGAGAAGTGGCCATATGTCAGACTGCTGGAAAATCTCACCAAGGCTCCCTCCACAATTTCTGAATTTTAAAAAACTTTCTCAAGGATTAAGGGGACCCTGAGGGAACATGTTGCTCAAATGGGACAATGTGAACAGTGAATGGAAGGTACAGGTAGGCGGATGTGAAGGTTTGACCAAGAAAAAGGCTTTCCCGGTTAGAGCTACCCAGCCCCCGTGTGGACTGTTCATCCTGTGGATGTGGGGGTCTCTGAGCTCTCCCCGCCTCAGGGATGACTGAGGTTGCATGACCACCTGGCAAGGTTTCTGTTCCCAAGGATGAGGAACCTGAAAGATGGGTTCTAATCAGGATTCTAGGGTTCCCAACTGTCTAACAGGCGAAAACACTGAAGCTCCAATACTCTTGGCCACCTGATGCGAAAAGCTGACTCATTCGAATATACCCTGATGCTAGGAAAGATTGAGGGCAGGAGGAGAAGAGAGTGGCAGAGAATGAGATGGATGGATGGCATCGCCGACTCAATGAACATGAACTTGGGCAAACCCCGGGAGATAGTGAGGGACAGGGAAGCCTGCTGTGCATGAGGATGCAAAGAGTCAGACATGACTTAACAACACTGTTTATTAAAGTATTCCTGCCATCAGAATCTCATTGGAATTTCAAGTTATTGCAAGAACTAGAAGAAATTAGGAGGAGTTACGGGAAGAGATAAGATCCCCCACCTCGGAAACTTCCCCCCTCCTTTTTTTGATGGGGGTGTGGAAGGGATGGTGCAGACAAGGAGCTGAATCACCCCTTTAAATAGAAGCCAAAACATCAGAGTAAAACACAATATGGGCTTTTAACTCCAAGCTTTTATTTCAAATGCAAAATAGGAATAGAAAATTAGAAGAGGAAACCAGCCCAAGAGTTTCACTCATACATATGTGTAAATCTGAGTACAATCACTGAAAAAGTAAACTGTACCAGCAGGAATGCTCTAATTTGACATTTCTGTGTAACTATAATAATCAACTGATATTCAATCAAAGGTACCCTGCAAATTCTTGAGATTAGTGAATGGGAAAAGAACTTACATTCAGCTGTTCTACTGGTAATACATTTGAAGGATTTGAACCCCCTGAGAATGAGTAAACTCCACTGGAAGCATCTGATGGAGGGACGGTGATGAGCTCATCCCGCATCCCTGGTACAGCATCGCGGGTGCTGACCCCAAGCCTGTGCACAGAGCTACAGGTGGCCATGTGTATGGCAGACAGAACTGTACCCAAGCTCTGGCTCTTGGTGGATCTCTGCTCTCCACCACGTCTCTGGGTATCCAATGGGAATAACAATAGTTACAACAGGAATTCTTCATAGTGATGTTGTGACAATGAAATGAAATGATTCTTGACAAAGAATCAAGAATGATTCACAGAAATCAAACAGTAAAGGCATTAATTAATGGGACTTCCCTGGTGCTTCAGTGACTAAGACCCCATGTCCCAGTGCAGGGGGCCTGGGTTCAATCTTTGGTCAGGGAACTAGATCCCACATGCTGCAACTGAAGATCCCACGTGCCTTGACTAAGACCCAGAACAGCCAGTAAATAAATTTTCAAAATATTTTTTAAAGTATTAATTACTAATTTATTACTACTCATTTATTATTTTTTCTCCTTAGAGTACCCACCCTGCTAGGTTAATCAAGTTTGGTACCAATTAAGTTAACTGTATTGGTCACTCTAAATATTCTCTTCAATATCTAAAGATATTAGATATTGAAGAGAAACTGCTTAAGACAGGCATGATAACATGTATGTGTTTTAACCCGAAGAACTGGGAATTTGACATTGATTACATTGCAACTGATAGGAAAAATAAATATATTTGGTCAGAGGAAAAGGCCAACAGGTCAGAAACTAATTTCTTCGAAGGAAGGTAATGATGATAAATGACATCTTTGTAGAACAACCTCTCAGCACCTCATCTCCTTGCAGGCAAAATGGCTTGGCAGGGATCAAAGTGTCTGCATGCATGGCACACCCACCTGTCATTCAACCTGGCCCTGCTGATGGGCAGGCCATTTGGCTAATACACACAAAAGAGCAACACTCCAAAAGCAATCTCAAGGTAGGGGTATCCTTGAGAGTTTGGATCCAACGCCAGCTTTCACAAATAGAGCAAGAAGACAAGCCATCTCTTGCGAAAGCGTCCATCTGGCAAGTTTCATTTAATTATCATGGGCAACTGTGTGACCAGGCTGAAAAGTAGGACATAACACAGAAAATAGTGGAACTTTAGGAGAATGCTATTTGCTGAAGACGGCAGGCGCCATACGGCAGGTCTCTCTGGACTAAATTCAAGTGTCATCTCCTTTTCCTAGCCATCCTCAACTCTCCAAAGCCAAGTTGGTTGGTCTCGCTTCCCTACTCCCGAAGCACGTTAGAGCACCTGACGCACTTCTATAATATCCTGGTCTGCCTCCATCCAACTGTTCTCAAGGGCAAGGACCATGTCTTACGGACTGTACTTCTGACTCCTAGCAGAGTCTGACCTGTGGCAGACACACAGTAAGAGCTGTTAATTATTAAGTCCTCCCAAAAAAACAAGCCCTTCAGAATTCCAAAGGAATTCAGTTAGTGTCACAAGAAGAGACCTGGAATAACAGCCTATGGTGACTTTCCTGTTACACCATTTTTGCAATAGTGGGCCACGAGAGAAGAAATCCACACATAAACCTGGCCATGTGGGTTTTTTCTTCCATACTGAGATTAACGATGAGAGAAGGTCCACACACAGATAGCAAAGATAACTGGATAGAATCCAACTGGACAGAATTCAAATGGGAATCAAGTTCATAAGACAGATTTCCTCATAACAACCTTCCTCTTGTCATTCATTGTTCCTAATGCTACATGCTGGATTTTTCGTGGAATTAACTATTACTCAGTAGGAAAAAAAAAGAGGGGGCTGAAAGGGTGCATTATGTTTATAGTTGTTGTATCTGGGTAGTAGAGTTATACATCAATATTTGTTTCATTCTTTTGACTTATTTGCTAATTTTTTTTACAATGAACACAGCTAATAATAAACTTATAAAACATTTTTAATTTAAAAAATTGGAACAGCTGAAAATTTACAGTTACATTTAGCTTTGGTTACAAGTGCCCTAAGATCCAAGCCTTCCAGCGTGACACCTGGTAGCAGCTATACGACGGCCGGGCTGGCAAACAGTGTGGTCGGCTGGCCTACTTGCTCCTGTGTGCTGGTTAACCAGGCACATTTTTAAGCTACTATCCCAACGATAACCTGAGGCAAGCCAAGCAGCTTTTGTCCTGTTGGCCCATAGGCTGGCCAACCAAGCTCAAAGGGCCCCTCAAATTTCAAGGTGCGTTTGAAGCACAGAGAGATAAAAAGCACATTCCTGGCCCATCTCACCTCCCCCAAGATTAAGTAATTTGAGAATCTGACCCAGAATGGGGTTATTTTAGAAAATCTTCAAGGGACCCCATCAGGGCCAGGACAAGGATGTGCCAAGAAAAACACCTAAGGTGAGGAATTTAAGAAGGCGCTCATCCTCCGGGTCCTGCAGATTCAGGTAGACACCAAGAGTGAGTGCCTCCTTAAATTCTGCACCCTGGGCATCTCTCTTGCCTCATCCTAATTCCAGCCCTGTCCCTAATGCCGGTGACAAGAGACTTCATTCTGAAAGGGCTAAATTACATGAGTACAGCTGGGGCTATACGTGGCAAGTTGCACAAGGAACATGTTTAATGCATAAAGAATGAGCTAGGTATAATTCTGATTCCTAAAAATGAAAATCTGGGCTCATCTGCATTTTGTAAGTGTCTCAACGCACCGTCTAAGTCATTAAATATACATTTTGCTTTTAAAGATACATAACTCCCTGCAATTCGCCAGGTTAAATCTGAGCTGTGTTTTCTTAGATATTCTGCAATCAGCAGTATACCAAATGACACATTCCCTAAATCCTCCCAAGTTGGAGGTTTAGATAAGCCTAAGAGGTGTATAAGTTATGTATTTCCTGTAGAGATAAAAAAAAATAGCCTTGTCTCCTCTCAAAGCACTGTGGGCCTGAGTCATCTGGCATCTCCGACAACACTGATCAGCTCGTAGGCAGATTTCAGAGTGCTTGTAACTCTTCTGAGAATTTACTGCTCATGCAATTAAAAACCCCAACCATTTGCTGATTTATCCCACAGATATACGATCTTAAAAAAAAATTCCTTTTCACCGCCATCAGGTCCATAAGGCAGGCAAGAACAAGGTGAATTTTAAAGAACACAGCACAGATAATAGGAGCTAGGGGGCTGGGGGTGGGAGGAAGTATACAAGTAACTGGTGGGGAAGAGATGAGCGTAGTTTTTGGCTTACCCTAACCGACTCCACCAACTCCTGCTACAAACACACACCTGCCCACTCTCTCTAATCAGCAAAGAACTCAGACTTTAGTGTCCATATGTGTGTGTGTGTGTAAATGCATGTGTCCAACTCTGCAATACCAGGGACTGTAGCCCGCCAGGCTCCTCTGTCCATGGGATTTTCCAAGCAAGAATATTGGAGTGGGTTGCCATTTCCCTCTCCAGGGGATCTTTCTGACCCCAGGGATCGAACCTACACCTCCTGCATTGGCAGGTGGATTCTTTACCATGGAATCAGCTGGGAAGCCCAAGTGTCCATATAACAAAAGACTAAATGAAGAAGAACCACAAGGATGAATTTGTTTTTACAATTGTAGGTCTGACGATATTTAACAGCAACACAGTGATGCTTGGTAGCAATTTGTCACTATCCTGATTTAGATCTGGTCACATCCACATTCCTGCCATAACATCATTATAATATAGGAATTTAAATCAACTAAAAAAGTATTTAAAAACTCAGGTTAACTTTTACCTATAAAAGGAGTATTATACTTAAAAAAAAATCTCCAGGACAGATATTTTGAAAGTACATTTTGGATACTAATATATACAAAATAAACTACAAGATCCTACTGTATAACATAGGGAATTATATTCAATATCCTGCAATAAATCATAATGGAAAAGAATATGAAAAAGAATATACACACACACACACACACAGAGAACTGAAACACTTTGCTGTACACCAGAAACTAACAGAACACTGTATATCAACCATATTTCAATAAAAAAATTAAAGAAATTACATTTTGTTTTATACATTCTTAAAGACGTCTAGAAACTGGTGTGTGAGTACTTTAACAGAATTTTATTTAACAACTAAACTTCAACTATAGTCTTCTGCACCCAGTTATGTTTTCCAGAATATCTATCATTAAAAAAAATATCATTCTCCTAATAAAGTGATGTCTTAAATAAAAAGTATGCAAACTTTTAGTGTGGAAGGTGAAACAAAATATTTTACATTTTAAGGGTTATAAGTCTCTCTTACATACACTCAATTCTGCCACAAATGTAGCCACAGACATGTATGTAAATGTGCAAGGCTGTGTTCCACTAAAATTTTATTCACACACACACACAAATTTTATTCACACACACACTGAAATTTGACTTTTTCACATCTCACAAATCTTGTTTTTTAAAATCATTCCTACCTCCCACCCATCCCAATGAAATAAAAAAATTCTTAGATTATGAGCCATTCAGAAACAGGATACTTGTCAAATCTGGCCAGAAGGCTATAGCTTGACAATCCTTATTCTAAACAGCCATCAAAAAG
This sequence comes from Aepyceros melampus, assembly GCA_006408695.1. Lineage (NCBI taxonomy): Eukaryota > Metazoa > Chordata > Mammalia > Artiodactyla > Bovidae > Aepyceros > Aepyceros melampus. Next base: position 142,089 of record SJXQ01011976.1, on the reverse strand, counting down.
ATCTCCCTATCCTGGAAGTTAGCTTTACAAAAAATGATGAAACTACCTGGAGAAAGCCCTCCTCAGCCAGAATCACTGTGCTCAGTTTACAAGAGCACCATCACCAGTAACCCAGGGGCTGGGGTGGGGGGATGTGTACACATGTTACAATGCAGTCCAATTGCTGCCTAGGAGTGCAGACATGTGATAAACTGCTATTTTTCTACTCTGTGTAAGTAGTGGGCCCATTTTGCCACAGTAATTTATAAGTGGAAGAGAAGGGTTAGCACAATGCCCATGGAAAAATTACATACTTATTCTTCGATTAATTTAAATTTCCACTATACATTATAGGTGACCATGTATACATCTGTAACCGAAGGAGACTCATTTGATGTAAAAACACATGGGGCTCAACTGGAAAGGAAATTTCCACAGAGCAGCAGTTCCACTCATATGAAAGCAACTACTCAGGCTATTTTTAGAAAGGTATGTCCCAGGGCCAGGGTCAATCCTAGCTGAAGTTTGAAAATGAAAAAGTGAAAGTGTCTCAGTCGGGTCAGACTCTGACCCCATGACTGTAGCCCACCAGGTTCATGGAATTCTCTAGGCAAGAATACTAGAGTGGGTGGCCATTCCCTTCTCCAGATCTTCCAGACCTAGGGAATGAACTCGGTCTCTTGCATTGCAGGTAGATTCTTTACTGTATGAGCCACCAGGGAAGGCCCAGGAATACTGAAGTAGGCAGTTACAAACCTCTTCTCCTGCTTTCACACCATGAACATGAAATAATGGCCAGATCATACCAACAAAGGGCCTAACAATCTAGACAGGTTACCCTGTTCTCCAAGCAGTTCAGTGATTGAATAGATCCCCCAAATTAGCCACACACCCAGCCAGACCACCAACTTTCTTAGGAGACATGAAAGAAAAATCATGCCAACACGCCTAAATTTTTTCAAAATATGAGACTCAAACTCTGCTTTAAAAGTAGGTTGCCGTGATATTCCTTTATTCTTCCAGTTTAAATGTCTATAGCAATTCTTACATCAACAGAGATCCTCTTCATAAGGAGGAGGTATTAAAGTGTCACATCAAAAACAACACTCATAACTCCCAAGCAATTTAAGAACAAAAACTCATTTCAAGTTCAAGAAAAGAAAATAAAAACAGACTTCAGATACTGTCAAGTATCTCAAATTACCTATAAAAAAATTAATGTGGAAAGACAAGAAACTATTTTTACATAGATTAGCTACCCATACTAACATTATTCCTTAATTTGGAACTGTTCTGCAAGCCAGCACAGTGTATCTTCCTAGACATATATTCAAGATATAGGAGCATGAAAGACAATGACAGATGATAACCTCATTGACTTCCTGCCACTATGACAGATGATAACCTCATTGACTTCCTGCCACTAGAGTAAGGTTGCTCATTTGAGATTAAAGAAGATAATTATAAACTTTAAATAATCATTTAATAGATTTCTTTTAAAATTCAATCACATTATTTCAGAGTTCCACCTCATAACATCACAATGTCTCAAAATGGTATCAGATACTGGTTAAGGAAATCATGACATATCCATGCAAGAGATAATAAAGTGATATTTGGGCTTCCTGGGTGGCTCAGATGGTAAAGAATCTGCCTGCAATGCGGGAGACCTGGGTTCAATCCCTGGGTTGGGAAGATCCCCTGGAGAAGGGCATGGCAACCCACTCTAGTATTCTTGCCTGGAGAATCCTCATGGACAGAGGAGCCTGGTGGGCTATAGCCCTGGGGTCACAGAGTCAGATATGACTGAGCAACTAAGCACAGCACTGTAGAAGAAATATTACAGCATGGACAACGGCTCACGATGAATTCACTGTTCAGCTTCAAAACACAAGGTGATGCAAAAGAACTTCATTTTTGTCATCCCCTCAAAAAAGTTTTTTTAAGTGGTCTGTGAAGATATATATTAAAAGAGACATATTAGCACTGGTAATCCATAAAATGTAAATCAACTTTAAAAGGAAGAATTAAACTTATTTCATTCTTATTTTTGCCTACTTATAATTTCAAGTTATCATACCTGTCATATAACAATTATCTAATATGAAAACATTGTTTTAATCTAAAAACAAATGTGTATAAATGTTTGCACAAACCGGGCCTCATTCTGGGTATACTGTGGTAGTCTTACAGCAAACTCTGAAAAGCAAGTAAATATATCAGAAAGGAGTTCTGATTTATTTAGCACTTATCTTTGTAGCACTAGCGTTATTTAATGTTGAAGAACTCCAATAATTTAATACAGAAGTAGGTCGAATAAAATCCACCTAACCAGAAAAAAATGGAGAAGGCAATGGCAACCCACTCCAGTGTTCTTGCCTGGAGAATCCCAGGGACGGGGGAGCCTGGTGGGCTGCCATCTATGGGGTCACACAGAGTCGGACACGACTGAAGTGACTTGGCGGCAGCAGCAGCAGTAACCAGAAAAAAGAAAAATACTAAAAAAGCAAAGCCTCTCAAGCAAAACTTAGTAAGTGTGTTAGCACTAAGTCTCAAAATTTTAGCCTCTAACACAAGTAAGGTTTGGACACTCAAGTGTTTGGAAGGTCCTATCACTTTTAAAATGGTTAAGCAGTTGGAAAACATTTCCATATTCCCAAAAGGCAAAGTCCTAGTGCCTCTGCTCTCTTGACTCATGAAGATCTGGAAAGGTGCCCCAAATCCGACAGTATTACTTTTACCCTACATATAATCACTGAGACTTGCAGCCAGGTGGGTGACTCAGATGGCTGGCAGGCAGGCTATCCAAAGCCGTCTAGCTACAAGGCTGTCGTGAAGGCCCTACACTCACCTGTGCCAAATGGTGGGCTGCCCAAGTTGTTGCAAGGTATTCCACAATGGGGAGCTTCTCCCTGGAAGGATGGTCTAGCCATCCATAACTGGATTTAACTATGACCACAAGTGGGCTTCCCTGGTGGCTCACTGGTTAAGAATCTTCAAGACACGTGGGTTCGATAAGAGCCCTTGGAGAAGGTGGCTTCCCAGGTGGCTCAGTGGTAAAATAATCTGCCTGCTAATGCAGGAAACACAGGAGACGTGGGTTCAGTTCCTGGGTTGGGAAGATCCCCTGGAGAATGGAACGGCAACCCACTCCAGTATTCTTGCCTGAGAAATCCCATGGACAGAGGAGCCTGTTGGGCTACAGTCCATGGGGTTGCAAGAGTCAGACACGACTTAGCGACTAAATAATAACAATGACCACAAATATATAAAAAGCAGCCCAGATTCTGCAGATGTGGTCACAGGGAACATTCCCATCGAAAGGCCTCATTCTGAATGATTTATTACTTTGACTGATTTGGGTATACTGTATGATCTATAAATAATCGCTTACACCAGACAGGATGTTAATTATGTGATGCAGAGGTTTAGAAATAATACATTAGTTAGCATTTCCTTAAATTGTTTCAACCCCTCTGTTAACACTTTGCCATAAATGAAGGGAAACTGGTGATTCTGAGAATCTGGTGTTCAGCAGTCATGTGGATATCCAATCGAGCTTAACATCATTTGTGTTCCATGTGAGCCCGAAGATGAAAGGCAAGCCCTTTCATTCTCCAGACTTTTCTTATCCTGCTGGCCATCTGCACCACCATTCTTTTCCTCAACTAGTGAAAGTGTTACGTCACTCAGTTGTGTCTGACTTATTGCAACCCCACAGACTGTAACCCGCCAGGCTCCTCTGTCCATGGGATTCTCCAGGCAAGAATACTGGAGTGGGTTGCCATTCCCTTCTCCAGGGGATCTTCCTGACCCTGGGATCAAACACGGGTCTCTTACATTGCAGGCTGATTCTTTACTGTCTGAGCCACCAGGGAAGCTGAAGTAGGTCTGTCATTAAAGGACAGATCTTTGAGATTGAAGAGAAATCTCCAAATACCATTTGCTACAAATTTTAAATTCATAACGTGGATCTGGAAATGCTACCAGACAACATTTTATTGATGTAATGCTACCAGTGTCATTCTAGGTTACTGGTAAATCAAAACTACAATGAGCTATCACCTCAAATCTGTCAACCTGGTTATCATCAAAAAAACAAAAGATAACAGGTATAGGCAAAAACGCAGAGAAAATAAAACTCCTGGTTCCTTAACATAACGGGAAGGTGGGAACATAAATTGCTATATCCATTATGGAAAACAACGCAGAACTTTTTCTTATCTAGAAGGATATCTGTATTCCCACATTTACTGCAGTAATTTTTACAACAATCAAAGTATGAAAACAATGCAAATCTCCTTCAGTGGACGAATGAATAAAGAAAATGTAGTGTGTGTGTGTGTATAAGAGAGAGACAGGAAAGTCGAGAATCAGGATAAAAATCAGGGTTAAAATACATGTTTGGTCTTTTATTTGTCCTAGATCTGGTAAAAACCTTTATTGTATGACACTTATTTGACATTTATTATTATCAAAGAGTAAGTTTCTCTTCTCCCTCACCGCTTTTATTTTTTTTTGCTAATTTGTAAGATTTCTATAATTATATTTTTTTGCATTTAAAAAAAATTTAACCATTTTATTTTCTATTGGGGTATATACTCGATTAACAATACTGTGAGTTTCAGGTGAACAGCGAAGGGACTCAGCCTTTTATTTACATGTTCCATGCCATGCTAAGTCACTTCAGTCGTGTCTCACTCTGTGCGACCCTATGAACTGTAGCCCACCAGGTTCCTCTGTCCCTGGGATTCTCCAGGCAAGAATATTGTTGGAGTGGATTGCCATTCCCTTCTCCAACATATGTATCCATTCTCCTCCAAACTCTCCTCCCATCCAGGCTGCCACATAACATTAAGCGGAGTTGCATGTGCTATACAGTAGGTCCTTGTTGGTTATATATTTTAAGTATAGCAGAATATATATGTCCATCCCAAACTCCCTAACTATCCCTTCTCTGCAGCAACCATTAAATTCATTCTCTAAGTCTATGACTCACCAAAGAGACCAGAGATTTCTAATCAACCATCACAGGCTACCTAACCTACAGAATCTTGGTGTTATCACTTTTTCTAACACCTGCAGGAATCTTGGAAAGGGTAACACGTATTAAGAAAACACTTTCGGGTAGTTTTATAGTTCCTAAAACCCTATTTTTCACCAAATTTTGATCTGAAATGGAAACAAATGGCCGTTTTCATCAAAGATATGAAACTTCCTTTTAGAATTAAGAATCTGACTTCTATATACACCTTCAATAAGCAATTCAAGAATAATTATAGCAATGCAAGTTCAAGGCAAAGAATCACTGATTTCGTTGTTTGTTTCATTTTTTGGCCATTACAAATCACCTTAAGGTCACTGAGTCAACAGACCCATGCAAATCATGCCTTGTTAGAGAAGCTAAAAATAGTACTAAAACGTTTTAAAGTTTAAATGTATATAACTCTCTCTTCAAGCCTCCCACATAAGTGATTAAAACACAAACACACACAAGTACAATATTCTCAAACTTTCAAGGCAAATGAAGTCTTCAACTACCAAATATTTAACTACTCAAAATCAAGGATTTCCTTGATCATTTCTCATGGCTGAATCTATTAAGCAATTATGCATCCCTGTCACTAAAAGTAGCCTGAATTTCTACACTAACAGCATGCATTTATTATTCTGATTTTTATTCATTCAGTTTCTGCAGAGCACAGTTCCTTTCACCCTTGGGGCTCAGCTTATTTACAGAATAAACCACACAGCAGATCTACATATGCATTTGGCTCGCTAAAATAATATGTCAAAATGGACACAACTGGTCCAAGTTTAAATTTTAAAATTATTTTTAGCTTTTGATTTTAAATTTAACATTAAAAAAAATCTTGCCCCATGATAGCATCAACTAGTTTTTTTTTTTTCAATCCAAAAAATAAAAAGTCAGCAAAGAAATTAGCTAATTATATCTGTGAAGGGCAACTGGGACACAGTTCCTAAGAAACAGATAAAGTATTCACACAAAAATACTACCTCTGTCAAAGCATCTAGGATCAAGAACTCCAATGTGTTAGGTAAAGTGAAGTAAATGCCTTTAGTCAGCTTAGTGTCTGTAATAAAGCAACTTCAATGAATACACCCCTGAAGAGCTTAGCCAACGAGAGGAGACACTGCACACCGTCATCCTGGTGCCCAGTGCTTGAAGTAGGAGCTCAGCTCATGCTGGAAAGTATTTGTGATTCAGGCCCCAGAATTACAGGGAATCCAAAAAAGGATCATTTGGGAAGGTTCAGGCCATTTCCTCTCTAGTCTCAATTAGGCATGAGTTCACCAGCAGAGGTGATCAATATGGATCCTGTTGGATGGCAAGTTAGGCTGGTAAGTAAAAATGTAGCAATTTTGTCACCCAGAGAAAAGTAAGGGTGACTTCAGAGATGTCTTTCTAAGGTCAATGACTCATGACTGACCGGCAGGCCACATACTGGCAAATGAAAGCAGGAAAAAGGGGGAGAGCGCTCTTAGTGAGCCCTTGACCTTGAAGCCAGGGAAAGAGATGGATACAAATGACACAATGTTAGAAAATTCCAAACAACTAAGATTCTCAAAGTGAGACCTGTCAAGTAGACCATGGCCACAATCTACTAGTTCTGGTGCATAGTATGTAAGCACAGAAGCCAAGACTAAGCAATGAGAAGGAGCAATTTCACTTAATTATATCTGTTGATCTAATAATAATAAAAAAAATCCATTTTGGGATTTTATACATCTTTGTTCTTTTCCATCTCTCTATTCTAGTGACCAGTTCTTTCTGTATTTTGTAAGAAGTATTGATTCAGAACAAATTGGAAACCACAAATATACAAGGTCCTTGAGCATAGGTTGAGAAGCACTGCACTAGAATGCCTAAAATAAGGTTTTGTATAGATAGTAATGCATGTTTGCAAGGATACTGATTCACCTGTGATCATCTCTTCAATTACTTAAACATGAAGATTTCTCAGAAGCAGGCAATTTTGCCCATGTGTAATACACTAATCTCTGATTAACATCTGAATTAATCTAGAGATACCTGAATTGCAGGCCAATGAGAATACCATGTAATCAAAACTGAAGAACTGAGATGTTAATTAACATGTTTCCCTTGGAAAAGCAGTTTTGTGGTCATACAAATCTGAGATATATGCTCAATCCCATGCCTCCTTCTTAGCAGGCAAAATATACATTAGCATATTAAGGATGCTGAGAAAGTCTGTAGCTCAGAAAAATCTGTATGCGGATATGATGCTCTTTATCTAAATACACGTTAACACCTTTTTTCCAGGAAATACAATTTTGGAAATGCTGGAACAGACAAAAGACTCCAGATTAGCAACCAAAAACCTGTCTTGAGTATCACTCACTAGCTGTTTCCATTTGTAAGGGGGTCACACTTCCCACCCCACCATGCTGGTGAGCAGCACCATCAGGGAGGGATGGAGAATCACTCCACACAGCAAGTAGGAAGCTCCTGGAAGATGGGGAACTGGCTCCCCTCCCTGAAGCCAACATATGAAGGGCTCAGCCATTACTGAGCTGTTTTCCAGGGAACGTTCCAGGTTGTCATCTCACCACCCCCCCATACACCCCAGATAGCTAATTCTGCTGGTCATTTGGTGGACAGTCCCTTGGAATCCCATGTCTTTGGAGGCCTCCAGCCTTTGGTCCCCCTGCTGGTGTGGTGTGGCAGGTACCTGCCCCTCTTTCTGGAAATGGAAGTGACCCCACAGTAGAGCCAAGAGCAGGTCGTGCACTTGAGAAAAGCCCCAGCTGGTGAGGACAGCCCCTGCGGCTCAACCTTTGTACAGAGACGTTGTGGGATGTGGACCACACAGGGCTCAGGTGTTCAGGTGTCCACGACCATCCTCCCACCTTAAACCACCTGCTTGCTCCCTTCTACCCCAGTCCCTGCATGGTGCACAGCAGGGACACTCTGAGCTGATCAACACTGTGTTCATTTCACACAAAATAATACCCTAACCCTGAAAGAAAAGGTGCTGTAACAAAGAAATCGTTTGTCGGAGCTTGATAGCACCTCTTTCCCACCTAATACCATAATCCAGCTCCTATTCAACCTCTAGCTCCCCATCTTGGCAATCAATAATAATACATTCTCCCTCAAACTGTTGTTATTTTTAACTTCTATGTCTCTTCTGTTGACTTCAAAGGGCAGCACCCAGCATCTGAGCACCAGCTACAAGGTCATGTGGTCAGCGAATTGTAGGACAAGGAATTGGTTTTTGTACACATCCTTCCAACCACCAAACCACGAGGTCTTTGTTAAGGTCAAAATTATCATGAAACATTATTGACCCAGTACACAATGAACTCGGGGCGGCAGCTGTTGCAAACACCAGCCACAACTAAAAAGAATAAAAAATAAAAAGATAAGGAACCATTTGTTCTACTCACTGTTCACGTAAACATTAAATGTCACGGAAGAATTGACATCAGAATTGGACACGTGAAATGTGTAAGTGCCTCCTTCAGTCCCTTTTAATCTGGTTAGATGAAGTTCATTTACGTATCTACAAAAAAAAGAACAACCCATCAGTCATCTGTGGATCACCTACCTTGAAACGCGTGGCTTTTTCAGTTTCCATCTGGAAATCCATGCCTGTTTTGGAGAACTACGTCCCATGTAATTCAGTGTTAACAAAATCCACGTTAACAAATGCAAACACACACATATATTTCATTGAGACAAATGCCTGGTATATGAGAACAGAGTCGGAAAGGCTTTCTCGCCATAAGGCAACCTCACCCTCATCCTGTGCTGTCCTTATGGCCAGCATCCTTCCTCACCCTGGTCCTCTTTTCAGCCTCCCTCTCACCAGTGTCCTGAACTCACCTGCCCTACTTTAACAGCACCTGCCTGGCAAAACCCCAGATTGGCAGGCATCTCCATCAAGGTGTCTCAAAGCAGACACTTCAGGGCCATGCAGCAAGGTCAACACCATGGCCCTCACCTTCATTCTGACAACACCAGCATCTCCTGGTTCTCCTCCTACCCCTGCCGCTTCTTCCAAGTGTCCGTGGGAGCATGTGCTACCGGGGCTTCTGTTTTACACCAAGGTTATCACAGGTGGCTGTGTTCAGCACCACCATCAGGGAGTTACTGACATGGGCTCCAGTGTGGAGGGAGCACTCTGGGTGGCCCTACACCCCCAAGGGCCACAATCAGCTCTGCACGGGGGGTGGCTTGTTCAGGCTCCCGTCACACTGCTTACATTCCCTGGGCATTCACGCTCCTCTGAACTACTTACTGTTGCTTACAACTTTCAAATCCTGACCTCTAGTCCAACCTCCCTGTCCTATGCCTCTTTACTCTCCAGACCTATGTTCACAGCCCGCAGTCCAAAGCGCCCCCAGGATGGGACCGCAGCTCACCCGCATCCTCTTTCCCTCCTTTCCCCCTCCCTACCCTACTTCCCCAACTCTCTGCCAGGTCTCTCTCTTCTTAATGAAGCCCTTGCCTGTGAATCCCACTCTCAGGAGCTTCATCCAGGGAACCTGACCTGTGAAACATCCTACCTGAGTATCTCCACTCAAGATCCCACAGGCAAGTTCAAATTCAACAAACCCCAAACTCAGGTCACTGGATTTGCCCCTCTCCCTCCCCCTGGAATGGTATCACTTCTTATCATCCAATCTGGCTGCCCCAGCCAGACTCTTCCCTCTTCCCTGCCCCTTCAGTCACCAAGTCCTTTAAGGACGAAGCCTGGACAGCACCCAATCCATCCTCCTCCCTCCACCCTTAGACTTTGGTCCAGGACAGTATCCTCTCTCACCCATATTTTTACAACAGCCAAGAGCTCCCAACTGGGGGGAAAAAAAACACCAATTGTAACTAGGCACCAACCTCTTATAAGCCACTGGCTCTTGATGAGATTACTTAACTCATCAAAGTCTCAAACTGCTCTTCTAAAGAAAAGAGGGAAGTAAGCGTGCCTCCTCATAGCATTTGTGAGGACTAAAATTATTGAGTTAATGTACATAAGAGAACGAGAACAGCATATGGCCAGAAACAAGCACATAGAACTTATTTGAGAATTGAATGAGAAGTCTGATGTAAAAGAAACTTGGGTTCATGGCTTGGCCCAAAGATGCTTAACAATTCTTAGTTTCCTTCTAGCTTTAAAAATATAACTAAAGGCACTAACATGCCTCTTTCTCTGAAAAGAATTATTTACTGTGGCCCTAGTATATGCTAGTCACTGCTCTGAACTATCCTCAGAACTCCAGGACAGGACTCTCCTCTAATTTACAAATGAGACAACTGAGGCATGGACTTTTCTGCATGCTCTAAACACATGGCAAAATGAAATGATGAGGACTCAAGGAGCAGCCCCAAACTTCCTTCTGTATCAGCTATTTTCTCATACATTGATGGTTACACAAATAGGATGAGGTCGCAGTTAAGAATCCACCTACACTGCAGGAGATGGGATTTCAATCCCTGGGTCAGGAAGATCCCCTGGAGTAGGGAATGGCAACCCACTCCATTATGCTTGCCTGGGAAATCCCACGGCCAGAGGAACCTAGCGGGGCTACAAGGCCATGGGGTCAAAAAAAAAAAGTCGGACATGAGTTAGTGACCAAACAACAAGGGGAAAGGTAGAACTGCATAATTGCCAGTAAAAGGCCCTTTTCTTACCTGATGTTACTTTCATTCTCAGACTTGGGATAATCGTCCCACTTATCAGTGGAGGTTCTGTTCATATATATCCACTGTCGGTGTTCAGGTTTGGGATATGCCTCATACTCAACAACCAGTCCACATTCTCTCCATCATTTACAAATACTGTTGTGTTCATCATAGGGAAGATATTAATGAATCCTTTATCTAACCACAGCAGAATGAAACAGAAAGAAACTGTTACCTGCAAAAATCTTAACAAATAACACAGCTTCATTTTTGGATTATAAAGGTAACTGACTGATTTCCAGTATTAACTGGTAGGGCCAAGTAAGCTGGTAAAGAATCCCCCTGCAATGCAGGAGACCCTGGTTCGATTCCTGGGTTGGAAGGATCCCCTAGGGAAGGGATAGGCTACCCACTCCAGTATTCTTGGGCTTCCCATGTGGCTCAGATGGTAAAGAATCTGCCGGCAATGCGGGAGACCTGGGTTTGATCCCTGAGTTGGGAAGATCCCCTGGAGAAAGAAACGGCAACCCACTCCAATATTCTTGCCTGGAATCCAATGGAGAGAGGAGCCTGGCGGGGTACAGGGATCACATGGGATCACAAAGAGTTGGACAAGACTGAAGTGACCTAGCACACACTTAGCACACCAAGTAAGAATTTTAACTAGCCATTTTACATTTTGTTTTGCTCTTGGAGAATCACAGTCATAAATGAGAAACACACATCGGAAATGTTTATTCTCTTATTCTTATCTCTTAAGCAACTCTGTTAAACATCTATCACTATGGGATAAGTCTTTCAGAACTACTAGTCCTGATGCATATTATGCTAACAATTATTTGGACTAAGTAGCCTATTCCTAGACCCAATATAATTGTATATGTGATAAGAAGATGTCATAAATCAAGGAGGGGAAGATAGCCCCAATGTTCAAGAAAAATATTTGAAGAATGTAATTTAGTATTTAAAGAAAACTAAACTTAGATCTCTTATACATCACAGATGATTCAGAACAGCATTTTAACAATTAAGCTGTATTTTTAAACAACAAAATTGACTTATATTAAACTTTGACCAAGCTGGGGGTAGGGGTGGGGCAGTTTTCTAGGCTTTTTAGAAGCAATCAAAAAAATAAAACTTATATAAGACAATCTGAATACATAAACGTTTTCAAGTGTCTACATATAGAAAAATTAATTAAGGTAATAGGAAAAAGAAGACATGAAGATATAGAAGGAAAAATAAACTAGTAATTTAAATAGAGGATCCCTTTTCACATATTAAAAATAGCAAACTTCAATAGAGCTCTTAAAAATAATGTATATCCATTCTATGGAAAACTAGCAAAGCTAATTTGAAATAAACTTAATAATTTTGCAAGTGTAATTAAAATAGCATGCTGAATTACACATTGTAATTTGGCACAACTCCTTTAGAAAGCATTTCTAGATAAAAAATTATCTATTTTTCAGTTTAATCCAGAGAACTCTTCTTAGTGAGGTAGATAGCTACATGCAAAATAGAAGTGCTATTCACCCTAGTCATAATAATCTTAAAAATGAGAAAAGGGAGAACTGGTTAAGTAAATAAAGCAGCCCTTAGAAATGGTTATATAATAATACAATGAAGAGCTTGAAAAAGACCACAATAAAATAACTGTCAATATTATATTTATAATCTCCTTTTATGAAATGTTTACTATGTTCCAAGAACTGCATTAAGTTCTTTAGCATATTTTATTTAATAATTATGACAAATATTTAATCTTACAGCAATACTGAAAGAGAACCTTGTAACCCCTAATTTACAGATGAGAAAAGAAACCAAGTCCTGGAAGCCATATAGCTGACTACCCAAAGGCAGAGACTAAACGTGAATATACACAGTGACAGGCCAAGGCTGGCTTCTTACCATAGCATACCCTACAGTCTCCACATACTTTAAGTGAGAAAGAGAACCTAAGATTACATGTATAATTAAAATCCTGTTGCAGTTGGAGAAGACTTTTGAGAGTCCCTTGGACTGCAAGGAGATGATTTTCCAGGCAATAGTATTGGAGTGGATTGCCATTTCTTCTCCAGGGGATCTTCCCAACCCAGAGATCAAACCCAGGTCTCTCCCATTGTAGACAGATGCTTTACCATCTGAGCCACCAGGGAAGTCCATAAACCAATACCAAACCCTAAAAATGGTTATAGCAAGTTAGTGGAATTATGAAGGAGTTTTAATCTTATTGTTTTATTTCTTTTTCAAAATTTAAGATGGAATTATAACATTTAAGACTATCATTCACTATCTCTGGTACTATTTAGTCAAATATATTTACACCCCAGGCTTCCCTAGTGTCTCCGTCAGTGAAGAATCCACCTGCAGTGCAGGAGACACAGGTTTAATCCCTGAGTGGGGAAGATCTCCTGAAGAAGGAAATGGCAACCCATTCCAGTATTCTTTCCTGGAAAACCTCATGGATAAAGGAACTTGGTGGGCTACAGTCCATGAGGTTGCAGAATTTGGACACAGCTTCGGGACTAAACCACCACCACCTACTGAGTAGATATCCTCCGGAGAGCATCTAACATGCAATTGGTACCCCACAGGAGGTTGCCATTAGAATATTTACTGTTTAGTTTCCTACAGATTCAGAATAAATTAAAAAAAAATGGAATCCAACTGTCCTTTGTATCAATGGAAAAACATTTTTCAGGTGAAATTTTAAAAAACATCTAAATGAAATCAAGTTGGAAACCAACAGCTTGTTCTAATACCTGAATCATAAATGGTGCCTCTCTGTCATTCTTTAAGCTAATTTAAGTTAGTTTTGAGGAAATAAATGTTTTATCTGAAAGCTACATTAAATTTTCAGGTACTCAAGGTCATAAATTCAAAGATAAAACGCAATGCAAAATATAGAAATATCACAGGCAATATTATTTGCACTGATTTCTGTCACAATCATCATGAATAAAATACTAGTTCCTCCAGAGTTTTCTACAGTCTACTTTGGTCAGTATGGTTTTATGTCCTATAACAGAACAGAGTTTCAAATTCATGAAGTGTAAGAATTATTAGAATCAAAAAATCCTATCAGGCTTGTTATAAAGGATGATTTAAGAAACTGATCAGACATTAACAGTTAATTAAGTACAAACACTATACCAGGCACATCTACAAAATCTGTTGCTTTTCTCCCTTCTCAGCCTTGGGAGTTAGAGGTTGTGTGTCTCATAAGAGAAAACAGAGGCAGAGTTAAAGTGGGGTGCATTTGAAATTTAAGTGGTAGAGCCCCAACTCAAAACTAGGTAGGGGTCATCCTAAAGTCTTGTGCTGCACATCACTCCACTCTGTGTCCAAATTCTACTCCCAGCTCCTAAAGATCACTTTTCTCTGTCTCTTCCTGCTCTTGTCCCATTCCAACCCTCTCCCGAAACAGTACAGATTCAGATTACATGGCCCCAAGTCTTTCCAGTTATACAGTTATATTCTTGGAAATTGATGAATGGATTTTAAAAATCTGATTACATACAACAATATGCTCAAAACATCCTTACTAATTGCTTTCTGGAGCTGAAGCTGATATATCAGCATGCTCCCTAATCAACTTAGCAAATTAGCACTTATGGAGTTTAATATTTTAAAAGCATAGCCTTTTATTCAAACTAATAAATGGTTCACAATCATGTTTAGGGACAGAATAGTACCCTTTCTCTGGGCTAGCTCTGTAATTGCAAATAAAGCGTCCTTTTCACGTTCATTTTGGTGAGACACTTTCCATTACAACATGAGCAGAAACACCTAACTCATATGAGATAATTGTAGGATAAATTGCAAACCTCTAACACTGCTACATAAATTATTGAAGAAATATGGGGGGAAGAGAGAAATGAAAACAAATATATAATTGTATTATTCATAAAATTATGAGGAAGAATTTCACCACCCTACAAGTACTTAATGAAAATCAAGCAATGAATATATGGTGGCATCCAAAAAAAAACCCAAGAAAATAGATTAAATGCAAACAATACTGAGAGCTCAAAAAGTGTAAAAGAAATAACTATAAAATTACTATACTTTCCAGTAACTCAAAAACATCATGTACTTTACCACAGTCCACTCTCATTAAGTAGATGCTTGGGAAATAAGTATTTGGTAAGATTGCTAGATCAGGGAAAACTAAACCAGTTGTGTATACCACTTATGATGTAGGTTAGGGCACGGTTAACATGTTTGTTTATGCTCTGTAGAAACAAGGAGCCATGCCCAGTGGGCTGCCTTCCTGAAGGTTTATGTTATAGCCTGGAGGGTCAGAGGACAGGGTAAGGTGAGGGGCATACTGAGAAGGAAAAGTCAATTCAGCCCTTTCTGCTGCCAAATGACTATAGGCCATGAACTGTAAAACAATAAACCAAAAGGCCAAAGAACCTCACCAAAAGATCCAGAGAAATACATTAAGGTCTAAGCATACGTCTTTCTCCAAAGAAAAAAGTCTCCATCCATTTCCAAACTCAGGTCACTCAGCAAGGAGTAAAATTTTGGGAAAAGCTCAACCTACATTTGTTGGGGTAGGGAGGTTAAGCAGAGAATGACATGTTCAAACACCTTCACAGTTACAGCTTTTCACTTGCCTCTATTAAATGGGTAGAATTTGCTTTTGTGCTCTGGTTGGAAGATCTTTCTTTTTTCATGTGTTCATTCATTCATTCAGTGATACTAAAATCCCTAAGAATCTGTTAACATTCCATTAATGTAAAACGGAAACTATCAGGTAATTTCTTCATTCACTATGCCAAGTAATTTACCCATTCCCAGAGATATTTACCTACTACTTCTAAGGTTGTTGTGACATTTGCTGATCCAAAAGTATTATTGGCGTAACACATGAACACACCAGAATCATTCACTCTTGCTGAGCTGATAGTCAGCCTTTCCTGACGGAGATAACTGAAGTCACCCTGATGCCAGCTATTCTTCTTCGTCTGTGCTTTAGTCTGCTGCTCTCAGAAGGGGAGGGGAAGAAAGAAATCAAAGATTACCATACAATTTATATTCAGGATCTTTCCTAGATAAATTAAAAATAGCAGCAATTAACTTCTCCATATTAGCATTCATTATACACTACTTAAGTAAGAATAATAAAACATCATGACAAGTCTGTCACTGGAACACTTCATATTACAGGATTATATTGAAAGATAGTCATTATTAATGATTGGGAAAAAAACATGAAAATTCATTTCTAATAATCACAGCATACATAATTCCAAATTCTCTGCAGTGTGAAACATTTTATTTAAAAAACAGTGCCAAATTTTAAAAGCTAGTATATAAGAAATACTACAGGATACTGATATTTTACAAGTCAGCATACCTGCATCCTATCAATATTTCCTGTTTTATATACATATTTGGAGAAGGCAATTGCACCCCACTCCAGTACTCTTGCCTGGAATTTATGTATTTTCTATTCTATAGCCCAGTGATTGAAAGAAAACACATCACTAGTAACAGTCATGTTCTATTTTATTAACATTTATATTATTTTAATTAATAAAAATAAATTTACAATGTCTAAGATTAACTTGAAAATTCATCCTATTGTTCTTATCCAGCAGGATTTTGGCAACTATTAAAGAGCACTCAGAGGTACACAAGACATGTAAGACCAAACCCCAAATTATTTACACACGAGCTGAAGCAAAAAGCTTGTGCATTTACTCTTGTGGTATCACCACCCTACTGTTAATATCCGTCTGCACATAAGACATGCAGAGAGTTCTTGTATGGAAGCCTCATGGGGAAAAAACCATAATATAAACTACAATCATTCTCTGAAAAAATGAAACGGAATAGCATAGAGTTTTCTGCATCTTCCAATTTTTTTTTTTTTACATGAACACATTTCTATTACAATGGGGAGGGGTAGGAAGGAGAGGGGAAACAACTAAAAAAACCCAAAACAACAGTGGATATTGACATGGAACAAGATCAAGGGTGACTCCCAGTACAGGCTATGGTGGACCTATTAGCATTAGACCTTTTTGACAGTACTGTAAAGCAGAACAATCCTTCTGGAAAGCAACTAGGAAGCACGTTCAGAGCCCTGATCAACTCCAGCAAATTTATCCCAAAGAAACAACTCAACTGAAAACAAAATCTTCAAGATAGTTGCTGAAGTGAAAAACTAGAGATGACCTAATGTGTACCAGGTATCAAAAAGACTATGAATACATGAAAATTAAAATGCTTATTTTATGTAAAAATGTAGAATGAGTATACCTTAAGACAGTAACCATGTGTTCATACATATGCATGGAGACTGAGAGAAAAGAAACATGGAAGAAAATGTGGGCAATATAGCATTTATAAGGACTAACCACATGAGACTGCAAGCACTTGAAATGCAAACTGAAGGGTGCTGTAAATATAAAATGTGTCCCAGACTTTAAAGACTTAATATGAAAGAAAGTAGTATAAAATAGCCCATTAATAATTTTTATGTTGATTACATGATAAAATATTTTGGATACATTGGACTAAATACATTAAAAATTGATTTTACTTTGTTTTAGTGTCATGTGCCTACTAGAAAATTTTAAATTACATAGGAGGCTCACATTCTATTTTTATTGCACAGTGCTACTAATGTACAGTGGCAGAATTATAGCTATTTCTCTTTTTTCTCATGTTATTATATTTTTAGAAAATTTTTTTACACTAAAATAAGCACACATAAAAGCTGACTGCCAAAGCTAAATGTTTTGAAATAAAAAGAAGAGAAACCTGCTTGGTTAACTAACTGTGAGATCTTGGCCAAGTCAAGGATGCCACTATGGTCTCAAATTTTTATTTCCAAAAATGAATAAGAGAATAAAAGTCTTTAAAGGCCTTTCTAGTCTGGGAGCACTGTGTTGATTTGAAGATACTTCCTTCTAAGAGATTCTTCTAATAATTGGCAGAAATCTGACATTTTTGCTGCCTAACAGCAAATGTTAAGAAGAGATAAAAGGGAAATGACATTTTTCTCTGGCCTCTCCTAGTCCATCATGTTACAGACTTCTCCTCTGTAAAGGCAGAGAGACGATGGACAGGTCACATACTATATTCTACATTTTCCGAATCTTCCCTTTAGTTTCTGCAAGAGCCCAGGAGTCCATTGTTAGGGAGCAATGAACAGGACAATGAATACACTGGTGCTGGAAGGAATAGTTTGTCAATAATTGATACAATATCAATATCCAAACCTGGAGGCCATAATTTAGGATACTATCAGATACTATCAGAGTCATGATTTAAAGCAGTAAAAATATAAGAGTTTATAAGCCTTAAAAAAGCTAACCAAGATTTACAGTGTTGAACAAACTCCAAGATTCTCTTACATTTTAAAACAAACAATTGCGAAAACTCTCCAACACTCAAATTCACCCTAAATTTCATTGTGAGTTAAACTTATTCTAAATGATTCAAATCAAATTCTACAGATTTTTAAAATAATTTGATAGTGCTATAATAGCACTAAGTATTCCAAATTAAGCCAAAGGATGTCAGCAAAAGATTCATGGATGAACTCTGGCATTCAGCCATGAGCCCCATCTGCAAGTCACACGTTACATAGTGTTTGCACGTGATTTGGTTTTCCTTAACCCTTGGAGGTACACACTGGGATTTCCCCAAAGAGCTTCCAACACTGCAGCCTTATCTACCAGCGCCAGTGGATTAATTGGGAATGGCAAGCAGGGCTCCTGGGAAAAAATGGTTCAGAACAAAACGGCCTGGGGTAATTTATTTCTCATCTCAGAAAGGCTAATTTTCAAGTTATACAGAGGCTCAGCTACACACACAGTCTAAACTGTTCTCTCATCTGAAATCAAGGATCATAGAAAGGCAGTTAATATGGGATTGTGTTCTGTAGGGTTAGTCAAAAATCCATATGTAAGCTATTGTTTTTATTAGGTTATATGATATGAAAACTAGGACTTCTTTCTCGGAGACATTGGTTCCATTCTCCTAGTCAATGGCAGACTTCACTTAGCAAGGTATCATCCATCACAGGTCTGCAGGAACACCATCATAATGCTTTGCATTATGCTAATTGCCATGGTTACTTATTTAGCATAGGATTTTCTAAACAGGCATAAAATTGCCAATTCAGAGCATGAGGAGGAAGAAGAGGAAAAGGAGGAAAAGACAGTATTTTCTTCCTTCCAATGTAATACACATGTGTGTACAGAAGAAAAACTACTATGATAGCAAATTAACTAGATGGCCAAGATTATGCAAACAGATATTATTGAAAACTCAGTCAATGGAATCTTAAAAGCAAAATACTAGGGAAACTGGACATTTCAAAGTCCTTGCTATCAGTGTGAGTGAATTCAGAGGGAAAAAACCCTTCAAATATAACTAGCCAAATTATTAAGATATGCCTAATACAGTATCTGACATATAGTAGACATTCAATATGCATTTGTCAAATGAATGATAACCTAAACATGTCCAAATGCTTCATATTGAGATAACCATTTTATTAATAGCAACTAAAACAAATAGAAAACCATTAGCAACCTGATCTCAGGTAAGCAGTCTCAAAGGAGGCAATCAGACCCATATACAAAGAAATCCATTTCTCAAATGGACAGGCCTTTTCAAGGGGGAGGGAAGGGCTTCCTGGTTAATATCTAATGTTTCTTAATATGGAAGGGGGAAATGGCAACTTTTCACAGTATTTTAAATAATCTGGCCTGAATAGTTTCCATAATAACTTTATAAAAATCAAGGTAGCTATTCACTGAACTGTTAATTTTTAAAAAAATTTTCCCCACTAAAGTCATTCAGAGAAACAGTATAGAATAATTAACAAGTCTGAAGTTTTCAATTTTCTCAAAATAAATTTATAAAATGACATTTGTTTGTTACTCATAATGAATGTACACGTCTGCATATGGTGCTATGAAATGGGGAAATACACATCTCAACACACTCCAGACAGTTCCACCCCTGACAGACACACCAGCTGAGCCATCCTCAGGATGATTAATAGACTCTCTCAGAATTTGAAAAAGAATGCATATATATGTACTACTGAATCACTTTGCCGTATAGCAGAAATTAACACAACACAGTAAATCAACTAGACGTCACTAAAATACATTAAAAAAAAAAAAAAACACACTTCTTTAAAGAAAAGCCTTCAAATCTCCCACACAGCATGATACATTGAGGAAAACAGAGAAGACAATCCACTCACCTGGCTGTTTTCCTTTATCCACATAGAGTCCACGGAACTAGACACGTCTTTAATCAAGCACGTCACTGCAAATTCCTCTCCTCCCTGAGAAGATAGCTGGTTTTGGACACAGACACAACTGGCACGGCTTTGATGGCTAGAATAAAATGAAAAGTGGCCCTCAAACAACTGGTTGCACTGTAACTTAACATTTTAACTTACCATTTTCCTAAGCCATGCCCAGCTCACTCTGTGGTCTTTTAAGTAAAATATAAAGTATGGCGTTAACCAATCTGTATTACTTGTGTACCTGAAGAAATCAGGAATTAAACTGTGTGTCCCTCAAGTAAATTAATTAATATAGAGTGAAAAAGAGAGAATGTCTACTTTGAGATGATGATAATCCTGAAGAAAGCTAGGTAGAAATCCTAGCATAGTGAAGCTGCCTTTATCTTTATTTCACGTGATGGTTTCATGAGGAGGTGACCAACAACTAATTACATCCTTTTAACCAAACAGGCAACTTTCCCATGTACTGTAAAATTAGTAGCTTGATTATTTCTTAAAATAACAGGTCTTAAACAATCAAACTTTCCTTAACTCCAAAGAGAACCCTTTTCAAAAGACTTAACGGTAACTACTCAATAGCTAAATGCCCTCTGGTATTGAGTTAGTTGTTCTCTGAAATACAAAATTCTAGGTATCCTCCAGCTACCAAAATATTCTACCTCATGTCGAATTCATAACAAGGTCCATTGTCAGCTGGTACTTTCCTTCTCAGATTGTGAACAGTCTAAGAAGGCATTAAAATTAAATATTTAAGGAGGAAGTCAATTCACAGATCAACTGTCAATCAAGGAGTGAAAAATCTGTATGCTAATCTTTTCAAACAGTGTACGGCTTCCCAATAAGTTTTCCTTGAAAGGGACACTGTGCATTTGTGAAACTTTGGGATGTCCTGATGTCAGTAGGTTTCATTAATGACTGTCCCCAGGACCATCTAATTGCTCATCCCTGGTAGACCCACCCAGCTGGAGGCAGGTCTTGGGCCAGTCATATAGTATGAGGACTGTGAAATAAAGAATTTACAAGCAGCTGGCATTATTGTGAGGCTGGGAGAACCGACAGAGCAGCTGCCTGAGTGACCAACATACTAAGATGGACCACTGAGAAGAGAAGTCTTTTAAATCAGTGGATGTTTCAACACCTAGCAGAAAGCAAACAAGGGCCTGTACCTGCCCGCACTTTCAGGGTGAATTTCTTCGACAGCATGGACTTGCCCTTCTGATTCGCTGAGCAGTGCAGACAGAGCCGATGGTACTCGCGCTTCACATTTCTGATGGTGATGCCTGCCTTGGGGTCGGCCACAAACGTCAAATCCTTGGGGAGAGGTTTCCCCTCACACCCCGTGAGAGAGTAATTGGTCACCTCGGGGTCTGTCAGGGGACAGCGAACCAGCGTGTCGTTTTCTTCTTTCCCGTACAAGGGAAGGTCAATCAGGAAAAGCTTCTCAGGATCTACGGCATAACCGACAATCAGTATTTCAAATAGCACGTATATAAAATGACAATGAAAACATTTTATAAAGATCTAAGATGTTGCCTTTCGGGGACTTCCCTTGTAATCCTGTGGTCAAATGCTTCCACTGCAGGGGGCACAGGTTTGATCCCTGGTTAGGGAATTAAGATTCCGCATGCTGTGTGGCTCGGCCAAAAAATTAAAAAAAAAAAAAAAAAAGCTCTCACACAGCAAAAATCCCCAATAGCCCAAATGGCTGCTGACTTTCTTCTTTGCAAATGAAAGTAGAATTTATCTGAACTATACTAATAAGGAAAAGGTAACACTTAAACCATATATCAGGCACTAAGATTGGACCTTACACATTTACCTTTCTCATTTAATCCTCAAAACACCTATAATGTGATGGGTGCTATCATTATCACCATTTTACAGATAAACCAAAGTCTCAAAACTAGCAACTCTCCTTAAGTGATGTGGCCCAGAAATGAATAGAAAGACCTCAAACCCAGGTCTGACTGATACCACAATCTGAGCTCTTAAAACTCTGGGAATATTTTACTATAATATTTATAAATAATTATAAATAATTATAAGTATTATATTTATTTTTATTAAATTATTAATAATCA
>SJXQ01011976.1:91158-119378 GCA_006408695.1 Aepyceros melampus | reverse complement strand
ATTTATAAATAATATAAATATTATAAATTTTTATTTAAAATTTTATTTTTAAATTACAAATATTTATACATATAAATGTTTTATTATATTTATGTATATAAATATTTGTAGTATTTATATAATATTTGCTTTTTTTCTAAAACGGATAACACCGTGAAGAACACAGGCCAAGAATAGGCAGCCTGATGACATCTAGTAGTGTGGGGAAAAATGTTCTCCACTAACCCAAGTGACCTTCTTTCCGGAGTTGAGAGTCTCCAGGACCCTCCAGCTTCTGAAAAGAATCTAGAAAACTATCAGGGGGCCACACAGTACAAATAACATGTGATCTGTGCTCTATTTATATTCCTTGAAAGATACGTATACATAAAATTTCTGGAAATCAAATAAATTGATAAGCACAATGGAAGCTTATGAGGTTCAGCAATGCTGTGGCAAATACAGGATTGTCGAAACCAGGACATTTGTAAGTGAAAGAGGTACAATTAGTAATTATGCTGGGATACCTGGCATGGACTGGGAAAGTCTTAGGCCGACTGGGACCTCTATACAAACCTCATTCTGTACACACAATATGCTGCCACCTCTATACTGTGTAATGATCATACAGACGCATGGTTGAGCCACAGATTACACTTAAAAAGTTTTTTCATCTTTTGACCACACTGTGCAGCATGTGGGATCTTAGTTCTCCAACCTGGGATAGAACCTGTGCCCCCTACAGTGGAAGTGTGAATATTAACCACTGGATCACCAGGGAAGTCCCTAAAATGTTTTTTAAATGTCCTTTCCACATGCAAATTGAGTGCTCCACAAAAAACAATGACATAATTGAAATCCACTTATCATATAATTTTGACCAATTTTCAAAGAGTTTTCTTAAATGAATCATGCACCTCCCAGCCTAACTAATTTATTCTGCAAATAAATTATCTCATAATGGCTGAAATATGGTTTGAGGCTATAGTTGGTTATTTTCTCATTTATTCTTTCTCTGTCACTTGAGCTAATGCCCCGATTTCCTTCACCGCCATAAGACAAACTATACGGGCATCTAAACATCTTAAGCTGGTAATAATTAAATATAGTTCTAAGTTATTGAGGATGACTTCCCCTATAAAGAAAACCTGAGAGCTCTGTGAGACTGATTTGGGTAATGCAGCAGTTTCCCTATTTATTCAGATGTCTACCCATCCTATTAATAAGCAGAATGACACTTCATTACCACCTGGAAATTACGGAGTACCTTCTTGAATGTCAAAGAACAGAACACGGGTGGCTCAACAATTATGGAAACATACCCAGAGGCTAGCTGTGGCTTGTGAACGTGTATTTCTTTTCAGCTCTCCACCCAGGAAAGAGTAAAAGATAAACTAAGGAGAGGCAGTTTCAGTTTCATGGCAACCTTCTTCATAGCGAACAGGAGAGTCAATTTTACTAACCTTCCATAGAGCTAGAATGTGCATTAATTCTGTCTCCCTGAAAACAATTATATAAGGAAGACAGAGCAGGTGATCTTACCCAAGTGTTGCTGTGAGGAACTGTGATGCCAGAGGTTACTCAGATTCACAATCTAGGACAAATTTGTTGGATCTTCTTCCACAATATCATAGATGAAGTTGCAAACCCAGGACGAGAAATCAAACTATTCTCCTCCCGTAACCTTGGTATGTCTCTTAACCTTAAGTATTCTAGTTTTTACACCAACAAAAAGACCCCTCCCCTACCCCTTCCCCTGGCCCCGCCAGGAAACCTCCTTCTGACAAGGTTATTAAAAGCACAAACACAGATGAATCACTGCATTCATCACAGGAAATGAGGTACAGAAATCCAACCATCACATTTTCCTTTTATTTCTCAGAGGTCCCAATTTTTTAAATGAATGAACTGACTACTGTTAAGAACTCAGGAAGGACAGAGGGTGCTTAACCAACTGAATTGTTTCTGGAATTTACTCTCTAAAAGCGGGTCAATTCATTTCAAGCTTTGGTCTGTTTGGGGCCTTTAGAGGCCTTTAGTTCCCTGAAGTGTTTTTACTAAGTGGGAATATCTGGGATCTCAAGGCATTAAAATGCTGTCTTCCCAAAGGGCCTAATTTATTCTCAGGGTTTACTGACGCCACCAGGACAAATGGGCTAAACCATATTGTAACCTCATTAGGAAGAGCATCACAGCCTTACAAGACCTTCAGCTGGAGTCATACCCAAAGCCACTGTGTATCAGAAGATGCGGGAAAACTAACCAAGAAAATTGTGTTTTATGCTTTCTAGACCCAGCCAGTAATATTTTATCCATGACTCAGCTATCTATATGTCATCCTTAATTAAGGACAGGATATAAAGTTCTCTAAACATAGCATCAAAGAAAGCTGAGCATTTACCTCTAACAAACACATAAATGGAACTGCTCAAGCCGCCTTTATTGGTGCACGTGTAATTGCCTGTATTTGTGGCCTCTGCTTTCTCGGTGATCCATTCCGGGTTTGTCTTCTCACTCAGTTGACCCAGGATCTCAAAAGTCCACTTGACAAATCCTGGATCAGTGCATAACAGCCTAATCTCGTCGCCAACACTGACAATTAACTCTGATTTTGCTGGATGGATAGATGGTAGAGACAGTTCCCCTGGACTCACAGATGGTTGAGAAGAGCCTGCCAAGAAAAACGAAAATGTGTTGAACATGATCTTTTTCTTGGGCGAAATAAAGCATTTTTTCCAATATTGATTTCCATCTTCTGTGTACTCGACAATAAAAATAGGACAAAGCTGCCCAGCTATTTATGGTGAGAGAGTTCTGCTTAAAGTTTCTAAAGTTCATCTAGAAAATTATGTTATTTTCAGCAACTCTCAATTAATCCTGAGGGTCACCCTTGGTATGCAAGCCAAGGCTTGCTGGATGCCATGGCATTCTCTGGGTTAAACACACAACAGGGTCAAGTTTCCACTCTGAATATGGGCCGCTGCGATGACACTGACATGCTGACACCCAGTCTAGAAACAACGAAAAGAAAACCTCACACAATTAAACAACACAACAAAAAAACTACCAGCCCATCACTCTTTAGGCAAAATATACATGATCATTTTAGCCTGGCTTTTCTTACAGCTTTGTGAATTCAGTTATTTCTATGCAATTCTCTTTATTCGGTGATGGTCATTTTAAAAAAAAGATCTTTGTGTTTCAAATGATAAAGCAGAAAATGAACATCTTATT
Source organism: Aepyceros melampus (assembly GCA_006408695.1). NCBI lineage: Eukaryota > Metazoa > Chordata > Mammalia > Artiodactyla > Bovidae > Aepyceros > Aepyceros melampus. The sequence goes on along the minus strand of SJXQ01011976.1, from coordinate 116,165 downwards.
TTAATGATCAGACCATGAGATTTCACAGCAGACTTTGGGTTGCAGCCTGATCAACCTAATGCCTACAGAAATTTGCTACATAGCAAACTAAAGATACAAAAACTAAATGGAGTGCCTAAATAGCTCAGTTGGGAGAGTGTCAGACTAAAGATACAAAACTAGAGACTCTGAATATGAAACTGGAACCTTAGAAAATCACAGCAGCCAAGCCATTCATTCATTTGTGCATACAAGTGCATACACGATCTGTTGCATGAAGGTAAGTATCTGTTCATTACTTATGAGCTGCAAAAGCACTGTGTTAGATGCTGGGAGAAAATCCACGTAGAGGGGACACACAGTCTTTACACTCCAGAGCTTAAAGTACACAGTGTTCAATGTCAGAATAATGAAACAGAGATTCAAGACAGCTTCAGGTTACAGAGAAAGAAGTAGGCTGGATTTCCACAGTATCACAAGAGGAAAAGAGCAGACAGATACACAGACAGACACCAGAGACACTCGTGCACAGTGAGATACCTGAGGTCAACTAGACTCAAGGAGATCAGTGAAAAGTTCTGGCCCTCAGGTCAGCAGAAGCCACAGAACTCACAGTTAAGGATTTAAGACAAAAGAGGACAATGTGAGGTGGCCAGAGAAAGAGCACACTAGTGGTGACGGTGCCATGAAAAATACAAAAGGTTGACTCACGTACGATCCAGGTGAGGGGGGCGAGGGCACCAGGATAACAGGGCTCCCTGGGGGGCTTTCAGCCACTTCTGCAGGATCATGGGGGGAATGGTTCACGTGCCTTGGGGAGGCACAAGCCCCCCACACACATACAAGGTCAGAGACAAGAACGGACGTGGGTTCTGAAGGAGCAGCAAAAGCCATCCAAGCCAGTGGAGAAAGGAGCGGGTGAGAGGCAGGGGCCAGTGGGAGGCAGGGGCGGCCAGAGGAAGCCACAGTGGGAGCCTCTGTACATGTTCAGGGCAGGGATGGAGATAAGGTGAGAAAAGGGCAGAGATGGGAGAAGCGGGACACCTGCTCCCAGGTGCTACACCTGGCCAGCAGGTGGACTTCTCACCACCAATTCAGATGGTGACAAAGGGACAGAGATGGGAGAAGCAGGACACCTGCTCCTAGGTGCTACACCTGGCCAGCAGGTGGACCTCTCACCTGATGATGTGAAATTCAGATGGTGGGGAAAGAGCAGTACCTGTGAAGTTATAAGACAGGATCAAATAATCCAAGGAAACGGTTTTGAAGAAAAAAGAGGGACACAATGAGTACTGGTCACAGAGTTCTTCCAGCTAAGAGTGGGTAGGAAAGAGCCAAGACAAATTTTTTTTTTTTAATGAGACCATCAGAAAGGAAGGGGAGAGGCTAAAAAAGACAAGGGAGGCAACACATCAAAAGGTTTCCAAGAGAAGGTGGATGGGTCCCAGGGCAGATGCTGAGCAAGATCAAAGGGGTGAACACAGGTCCCCAGATCTGGTTAGGAAGACACCACAGGAAATCCATTTCAGTTGAGTGGGAATTTCTGTTGGCTTCAAGGTTAAGCCTGCAAGTATAGACCTCTTCCTGGAGAACATGGGGGCAGGAGAAGGGACGACAGAGGATGAGATGGCTAGATGGCATCACTGACTCGATGGACGCGAGTCTGAGTCAACTCCGGGAGTTGGTGATGGACAGGGAGGCCTGGCGTGCTGCGATTCATGGGGTCACAAAGAGTCGGACACGACTGAGTGACTGAACTGAACTGAAGGCAGGAGAAAGCACAGAAATAGATCTGTAGTTAAAACTTTAGTAGCAGTTAAAAAGTTACAAGTTTATAAAAAAAAAAGTAGGAGGCATGCTGACATCTGAGGATAGCAGGAACAGAATCCACGGAGAGGGACGGCCCAAAAGTGCTCTACAGAAGGGCTGAAGTTGCCCCCTGAAGGTGTGTATAAATCATCAGTCTCAGTTTAGTTATCCAGACAAGTATTTCATCTGGGTGCCTTCTAACCATGCCATCAATTATAGCCCCATGATGTCACGCAAAGTACACCCCAGATGAGAAGATGCTGGGCAGCCTTGAGCCACGGAAGATTCAACAGTAAGGTGAATTAGTCACCACATGTTACCGAGCACCAACAGTAAGAGAAGTGCTATGACCCAGACTGCGTGTGCCCCCAGACTGAAGCTCTAAATGGTGGAACCCGACTATGGAAATGAAGTGGTTGGGGTGATTTTTAGTCATACAGACTGTGAAATAATGAAAATGGGCACAGTGGTAAGTGAAGATGCTGGTTTTTCAAGTATTTATCTCCTTTAAAAACAAAGTACTTTCAATTTAATCCAAAAATTCTTAAGAATTTTTAAACTGCAAATGTATTTCAACCTGGGCTTCCATGGTAGGCTCGGTGGTAGGGAACACAGCTGCCAACGCAGGAGATGCAAGTTCAGTCCTTGGGTTGGGAAGATGTCCTGGAGAAGGAAATGACCACCAGGGTCCTCTGTCCCTGGGATTTCCCAGGCGAGAATACTGGAGTGTGCTGCGTATTTCTTTCTTCAGTTACTCATTATAGTGAAAGCAGTAAGGCATCCTAGGTAAGAACTTGACTCTTTTTCTTTTTGAGGTTTCTATTTTTTTTTTTACTGAAGTATAGTTGATTTATAATTATGTGTTAATTTCTACTATAAACGAAGTGATTTGGTTAAACATATATATATTCTTTTTCTTACACTTTTCCATTATGGTTTATCACAGAATACTGAATATAGTTCCCTGCGCTATACAGTAGGACCTTGTTGTTTATCCATCTACCTTACTTTCCTCAGTACAATCACATCTAGAGATATGACTGTCCAGATTTGCATCTGCCAGCATGCAAGCGTGTGATCCTTAAGAAAGTTACCAAGCATCGCTACCTTGGTTTCCTCATCTGGAAAGTGGGGACAGTAACAGCACCTAATTCATAAAGCTGTTATGGAAAGCACTTAGAACTGTCCTCAGGCATGCAGAAAACACATAATAAGTATAAGACACGATTACTCTAAAAACAGTCTCATTTTCCCTCCCATCAGTCCTGACATTTCCTATAGAAGTAACTGGGCCCATCATTTCCCAGATTTCTGCCTGACTTCTCCCTCCTTGGCAATAAATCATACCAGTCATTCCCCAGAGCCTCTGACACACATCCCTGTATGTCTCTCCATTCCTGCTGCCCTGATCCCAGACGTCATTTATAATGTCCAGAAAGAACATCCTTTCCTGAAAGATCTCCATGCCTCCAGCCTCCACTCACCCTACCCCCAAATCACCCTGCCTCATAACCCTGAGATCCATCAGCCTAAAACACTTTTTCAACAGCCCCAACACGAGCCTCCAAAACCCTAACAGAGGCAAGCAGCAGCTAACGCTGACATCATGCACAGCTTACAGAGCGCTCTCATGGTGTTAATTTCTAGCTGTTTCCTCTGGACCCAACCTGCCTCTCCAATCCTTTTAGCCTAAGGATCCTGCGAAGGCTCTTCATTCCAGGCTACACCCACCTCTCTGTCCATGCACCCAGGGCATACTACTCTATCAATTTGCCTCCTTATCAGGAAGAAAGCCCAGTCTTCATGGATATTGTTTGCTCTCTAACTATTCCAGGTCACGATCACCTGTTCCCACTAAACTCTCCAAAACCTTCAGCTCCATCACCCATTTGGCTTCTGATGTACAATAGTGGTCTACATCTAGACCTTACCTCTGCCTACTCTGGGGTACTAGGGCCCTCAGAACAAGGATCATAAATCGTACCCCCTCCCCACCCCAGCACAGTTACACAAAAATTCCCTTCAATCACTGACCGTATAAAAGATTGGTGGAAGGATAGGTTCCAAAACACCTAGCCCCAGTAACAGATGTCAACAATCTTCTGACCTCTTCTCCAAAGGAGGACAATGTCTATTCTGCTGCTCTACTAAGAGAAAGTAATGGCTTGATTCATCCATTAAAATTACTATCGATACCACCAAAAGAAAAGCTTCCAAATTTGAGATCACTAGCTTATACTTTCGGAGAAGGCAATGGCAACCCACTCCAGTACTCTTGCCTGGAAAATCCCATGGACGGAGGGGCCTGGTAGGCTGCAGTCCAAGGGGTCACGTTGAGTCGGACAGGACTGAGTGACTTCACTTTTATGCATTGGAGAAGGAAATGGCAACCCACTCCAGTGTTCTTGATTGGAGAATCCCAGGGACAGGGGAGCCAGGTGCTCTGCCGTCTATGGGGTCACATAGAGTCGGACACGACTGAAGTGACTTAGCAGCGGCAGCAGCTTACACTTTACTTTTAGAGTTTAAAAAAATAAATTTTTAAAATAGTCACCACCAGAGGCATTCAGGGTTTTCTTTTCAAAATAAAATGTAAGTTCAACCCGCAAACTTGAGCATATACTAAAGCGTGGCTGTGGATATTATTTATTCTCTTTTCTCCAAACTATCTTGAATGCTGTTATAATGTTCTCTCTCTCTCTCTCACACATACACAAAGATTAGAGGTTCATGTTAAATATATATTTATGTGTGTGTATCTATATATACACACCCCCACCATATACACATACAAACACGCAGACATATATATACACATACCTTTATATTTAAAAGTCAATATCAATAAATTAGTCCAACTGAGCTTTGAAACTGCTCTGGAATCATACATTTTGAAATGTATCTGTATATAGCAAGTTCTCAACAAACATTTGCTGAATGAAGTTTTACCTATGTCAGGACTCTTTGTGTTTGAAATGTACTTCCTTAATGATGTTTGACTAATAAAAACACTGAGTTATTTTCTGTCTCCTGACTATGTTAATTAATGAGTCCCCCAAATATGACAGATGGCAAAACCCACCATTCTGAGGACCAACTAGTACAGTGAATGATGGCTGGGGGCTAGGAACTCCAGGATCTATTCAGAAAATATTCATTCCAGCTATCTTGCTAAGTGCTGGACCTAGGAGACAAGTCTCTGATCTCAAAAAGCATAAATAAGAGAGAAAAAGGGGACTTATGAACAATCAACAATGCAAGATTTTAACAGTAGTTCACAACAAATACCAACATACCCTCTATAACCTCTTTGACCAGTATAAAATTCAACCATACCTGAAAGAATTGAAAGCAGGAATGTAGATACCTGTACACAAACATTCATAGCTGCAGTATTTACAATAGCCAGAAGGTGGAAATAACCCAATTGTCCACCAACAGATGAACGGGCAAGTGGTGTATACACAAAACAGGAGTTAAAAAGGAATGAAATTCTGACATGCTGCAACATGAACTTTGAACACATTATGCTAAGTGAGATGAGCCAGACACAAATGGTTAAATACTGTATGATTCCTCATACACGAGGTACAAGTAATAGGCAAATTCATAGAGACAGAAAATAGGAGAGAGGTTGCCAAGGGCTAAAGAGAAGAAGGATTGGAGAGTTACTCTTTTAATGGCTACAGAGTGTCTGTTTGGGATGATTTTCTTTAGGACGTGGTGACGGTGGTACATCACTGTAAACACACTTTAATAGCACTGAATTAGACACTCCTAAATGGTACTTTTTATATTATGATATTTTGCCACAATTTTTTAGAAACTTAAAATCAGTAATTCTTAGATTTAAAATCAATAATAATTAAAATTGATCTAATTTAAAATCAAGGCCCAGGTGAAGCCTCAAACTTTCTCAGCCTCCTTGGCTCTTTCTTATCTGACCACTCAGACCTTCAGTAGCAGCCTCTGTGAGCCCCCCAAATTTATCTTAAATCCACATCACTAAAAATTAATCAGTTATTATTTTTATTCATTCCACATAGTTGTGCTTAAGGGCATGAACACTACCTTTTCTTCCTAGCTTTCTACTACCTTATACAAAGTAAGCATTCATAGCAGAAGCTCTTTAACTCTCTGGGCTGAATAACCCAGAGTTTTAAATCATACTGACTACTGCCCAAGAGACTTGAATGCTCAAGGCTACCAGATTCTTCTTCCATCCATTTTTCCTTCTCTCCTCACACTGAGTCCTTTGGTTTTATTTTCAAACCTGTTTATAGAATTTGGACTTGACAGTATAATAAATTGTGTGTGTGCTAAGTCGTTCAGTAGTATCTGACTCTGTGTGACCCTATGGACTGTAACCCGCCAGGTCCCTGTCTAATATTAGAGTGGGTAGCCATACCCTCCTCCAGGGAATCTTCCCAACCCTGGGACCGAACCCATGTCCTCTTATATCTAAGCACATGTTATGAAAGCTGATGAAATAGGAGTATGTGTTGGGAGGAAAGCTGTCGATTCTCTGATAACTAAGCAACACTCTACAAGGGTGGCTCAACTGAAAAAAAAAAAACAAACAACAAGTACTTCAAGTTAAATGTGGGTGAAATGCTGCAAGAGTGAGAGAGGGCCTCCAATTTGCAAACACGGGGGGATTTTGTATTCCAAGCTAACATTAAAAATTGCAGACTTTGTATTGTGGGTATGGAGGACAGCAGTTCAGAACGATCTGAGAATGCCCATCAGTCAACCCAAACTCAGGAAAGGTTTTGCTTCTCCATCAAAAAGAACAAAGCTATCAATTTTTCTTTTCTTAAGCAAATAAGCCCATTCAAGGTAGACCTGCTATTTTCTGTAATCTTTGGATTCTAAGACTCATTGAGAGTCCACAATGGACTTCTACAGAAGGCTCTTAATGACCCGTGTAAGTAGGGGTGACTTGCTTGAGCACAGGAGGCTCCCCAAGCATCTACAGTACTGGCTGGTGCATGCCAACTGTTTATTCAAACAAGTCTCACCTGTCCTCCTTCACAAATATCTAAAATATCTTTCACAAATATCTGAAGCTACAAAAACCAGATTTACAGCTGAAGTTCAAAGTAAGGAAGTCATTACAAAACCTTCTCCTCTTTGGACACAAATATAAGGAACCAGGCAAAATAATGGCATTGAAGAAGACCCACGCAGAGGCTATTCTAGATTTGGGGAAGTAAAGCTGTGACAAAGGCAAAGTGCAAAGCTCTCCTGCAGTTCAGCTACTCTTTGGTTCACATACTATTCAACCACGATTTGTAATAAAAGAGCTAATGATTTGTATATCCTACTGTTTCTGACATACTTTTATATTCCCATAGGAGCAAACTGGATAAAAATCAAGATGGAAGGATTGTAGTAATTGCCCACAACACCCATGAGGCTTTAAAAACAAGTGGATCATACTGGAAATAGAATAGAGCTGGGGGAGGGAGGTATGAGATCAGTGAAAACCACACAAGTCATTAAAAATGCTCTTGCCCAGTGGCAGGGAGAGTGTGAATCCACTCTGGATCCTCATGCAAACTGAAGGAAGCCCTGCCATGGAGGACCCCAGCATGGTCCCCACCCCACAATGGTGAAGCCATGCCACCAGAACCATTGAAGTCACTGGTGTCAACACGGGTCTGTCGCATGATTACTACCCTGGTAGTGAACTAGATGCTGGTGGGGAACTCAGTCTTGTAAAGGAGACAAATCCAATGCAAATGAAGCAAAAATACTGAAAGATGACAAACAGGTCCCAAGACTCAAAGGAGGCAGCTGTCATTCTGCCCAAAAGGAACATGAAAAGCTCCACAGGGAGGCATGTGAGAGCTGAGCCAGGAAGACTTTGTGTGTTTGTATGCATGTTTGAGAAAAAGTTCATCATATGAGGACCCCACCCCACCCGCTAAACTGCGAGCTCTCAGAATCCAAAGCAAGGTTTGCACCCATCTCAAGCCTCAAAGCCTCACGGGGTACCAGGAATACAGAAAGCGCTCAGTAAGTGCACCATGAAGGAATGACTACATACAGGAAATGCAGAGGTGCAGGATTGGGGAAGATAATTTAGGACGTCATCTTACAGAGCAGTGCTTTTCTCAGCTAGAAGATTGCTTAACAGTCTTCTTGAAGGTCAATTTCACTCAGTGACAAGTTACTGTCAACGTTTGTTTTATTACAATATATACCGTAAAACAAACAAAAAAAAATCAAATGCACCTTTTCAGGGGGGGAAAAACATGAGCTTTCAAAGAAACTGAACTACATCCCAACCACACTTCCAAACACATCACCCAAATCCTGAGTATCTCCAACCTTGAAGAGCACCTCCACAGGTAAATCTGAGAACAGTCCTAAATGGATCATGTGAATTCCAATTTACAATTGTTCTGTTTCCGATGGATTTGGGGGGTAGGAGAAAAGTTCAGAGTTATCTTTAATTTTGTAACATAGAGATTTAAAGGACTCAACTGAGTAGAACTCACTGCCTAAATCTACTTGGTTTTAGACTTGAGATGAATAAAAAGTAACTGACACAACTTCCTCACCATCCTTTAAGTCTCTCACTATAATATTCTCATGTTTGGGGACTGAAAAAACATTTCCTTGGTACAACGCAAATTTGTACTTAGCTTTTGAAAATAAAAGAAATTTTCTCTCTGCATGCTAGGTCTTGGCACTACTTTAGGTCCAGGATATTTAGGGATTACACAAAATCTGTTTCCATGTTCGAGCCGGTTTACAGTTTCAAGTAATAGCAATAGACCATTGTAAAATGATCAGCCATTTGAAAGTCAGTTTAAAAATCACAAAATAACAAAGATTTCCTGCAGCACAGATTTTTTTTTTTAAAGCAACTCAAGTGTCTTTCAATGTTGGTCTAAAGATTATGAATTAATTGAAAGAAAGAAACCAAAGGGCAGAGAAAGAGAAGCTGGAGTGTTAGTCATTAATCGCACAGAGAAAGGGCTCAGAAACAAAGCCAGCGCTTCTGAAACATACGTGTGTTCACGGATACAATGGTAATTGAGCTTCTACTATTTTGCCTGGGTGGGGCCAAGGACCAGGAATACAGAGCAGGGGATGGCAGCCCAGTGGGGAAGCTGGACTTACACAGATAATAACAGTACAATGAAGCAAGTATAGGCAAAAAGGGTGATGGGGGCGGGGATGGTAAGAAGAGGGGTCAGAAAGGATTCTTAGAGCTCGGATTAAAGAATGTGTGTGACCTGACCAGGCTGCATGCAGACAGACAAGGTCTATCAGGTCAGGGGCCACAAGAGCTAATGTCACAGAACCAGTAAGGTGCATGCTTAGAAGTCATGTGTTACTCAGAATCCCTGCAGCAGATGAGACCCCTTTCTTCTTGGCCCTCTGTTCTTTGTAGTCTCCACTACCTTCGTGGATGACTTCGTGGACACCCTTCATAGCACCCTCTGACCACCCACTGGATGCTGATGAGCATATCTCTGGCCCTGATCTCCTCCACCACCCCTTCTCAGTTTGCGGGACCTTCTAGCGATCGCCTGCTGGTCCACATATCTCTAAATCAGTTTTATCCCCCTCTAGTCTTTTGGCACCCTTTCTTCTCATAGGTGTAAGCCCCAAACTGGGGTGTCATGACATGACGCTTTAACATGACAGTTGCTTTAACATGACAAGGTCTCTGTCATGTTAAGGAAGTGAGCCTGCCCTGGTGGGGAGCTACTGGTACATGTTTTGGGGGCACCCCTCTGGGAGCAGGGGAGGACAGTACTGACAGAATAGGACTAGAGACAAGAACAGCCAGGAGACTAGATCCAGATAGGAGCGAATGAGAGCATAAGCCAGGTGTGGGGATGGACAGGAGAGACGGGCTTACTGGGTGACATGGGGCCTTGGGATGGGCTGGATCTGAGCAGTGAGGAAGAAGGAGGAAGGAGAGAAGACACCCCAGTTTGGGGCTTACACCTATGAGAAGAAAGGGTGCCAAAAGACTAGAGGGGGATAAAACTGATTTAGAGATACGTGGACCAGCAGGCGGTCGCTAGAAGGTCCCGCAAACTGAGAGGGGGTGGTGGAGGAGATCAGGGCCAGAGACATACTCTTCAGCCCCCAGTGGGTGGTCACAGGGTGCTATGAAGGATGCCCACGAAGTCATCGTGGAGACTACAAAGAACAGAGGGGCCAAGAAGAAAGTGACAAGGCCCAAGGTGGCTGGAGTAGGGTAGAGATGGCGAAGACTTGATTGGTAAGAAAGAAGCAGGAAACTCCAAGCTAGATGGTGACAAGAGATTCCCAGAAGGATGCTAGATTCTGATGGCAGCAGGTAGGGGGAGCAGAAATGGTCAGAGAACCAGTCTCAGAGTCTTCAGCACAGAACTGATCACTGAGAGTAGGGAGGAGGGATGAGTCATAGAACTTACACCACTCATTCGCCCCCCTGACTGCACACCAGCACCCCAACCTCCCAGCCCTACACCACGCCAATTCTGACAGAATCTCTGATGGTACTGCAGTCATAGGATATGGGAGAAGAGGAGCCCTGACAGCATGGCAAGGGAAGGAGCGGCAGGAGGGAAGGGATGAGTCGGGGAGAGGAGGGGGGGGCACTCCTGAAGTCAGTGAGTAGAGGAGGCCCATGTGAAAAGGTGGGAGGATGAATATCCACAGGAGCAGGCAGCCAGGGTGAACAGCAAAGGAAGAGGGAACGGGAAGAAGAGACAAAGAGGAGAGATAGCAGAGGGGGTCCCTCGGCAGACCTGATGGAAGCACCAAGGGAGCCACTGCCTGACCACAAGGGCTGATGAATGTGGCCACGAGGTGCATGAAGCAGAGTAAAAACACTATTATCTTTAAGCCCCTCTTTCTTCGGACCTGTTCTTTTCAGAAAAATATTCATGCACAAAGGTGGAACCACACGTGGGTCCCACATTCTGATGGATGTCTGAGCAAGAGTGATTCATTCATGCTAGGAAGGGATGTCCCGTTGTGAACGGGGGTGCCCTTCTCTGGGAGGCAGGATTGTATCCCCACCACCCCCTTCACTGGCTCACCCTTCGGCAGGCTTTCAGCCTGGGCGGATTCACCTGTGGTTTGGGCTCTTCCTGCCTCTGCTCCCGAGAGTGGTTTCCTCCCTGGGATAGAGTCAGCCCCTCTATTTTCTGCCTTAACCACATGGACTAACCCAGAACTAATAAATCACCTGTGCTGATCACACCTTTCCTGCAGTACTGCCATTTTCTGCTTTTCTGGCTGTTATGATGATCCTGGGCCAAATCATGCAGGCCTGGTTAAAGCATGTCCCCACTCAGATCCACTAAGTCCCCAACTGGGAGCATCCCTGTGCTTGAACCCTCAACTCCTTCCTTCCATCAGTTCTCCACTCACAAGTGTGCCATCTGGTGGCAAGAGAAGACCTCCTTGGGATGTTCTTGATGTTTGAAAAGCACAGCCAAGATCAAGGAGATGTTAGATGTTCTGCACACATGTAAGGAAATATACTAAGAAGACTCAGCATCAAGGATTCGAGCTTCCAATAAATGCCTTTTAAAGATACAACGCCTGTCAAAGCTTTTCTCAGGTGGGAGGCGACAAGCAAAGTTATTAATTGGCTGGTGTCTGCTAAGATATTTAATATCTGTACGTTTTAGATGAAATGTATAATTGCATATTTTTCCTCTGAAGCAGTTAGTGAAGGATGTGAAGAAAAAATGTAATGGTGGGGACATAGAGAAATTCTAGATTCTAAATCTTGAGCAAGTCCACAGGCCTCTGTTTCCTCTTCTGAAAAACTAAAAAGAGGGCATCGAAAGCCATCAAAAGCTCTAGGATCTGTACCTAATCAAATACTTACGCCTTAAAAGAGTCATGATAAAAAAAAAAAGTATAAAAAATAATCCAGTAGACATAAAAAGTACTCAACTATTTGTGCAATAATGAACAGCAACGATTCTCTTATTATGTAATATAATTAATTGCCTGCTTTGTTTTTAAACTACTATTTGAACAAAGAATTAGAATAAGGGCCTAAACATGGAATTCAGTCCCTAGGTCTTACATCTTACAAAGTGAACAGTAAGCATGTGTCATTTATTGGACAACGAAAGGAGGATACTTCTCATCTTATTATCCTGCAAAATCTCTTCTAGTTACACACACACATCCTCCGCAGCAAAGGCTTTCACAAGGCTACTTATTTCCTACTCACTTATCCTAAGAAAAATACAACCTGATGTTTGAGGAAGCAGAACTTCCCCTTTTGATCTCAGACAAAGATCTGCAAGGCCATTATGAAGTGTGTCTTTGGGGAGTCAGATAAGGTCTGGACTTGACAAGCACGATGTATCAGGATCCACCCGTGCAGCAGAAAAGATGAACTTCCTCATTTCCAGTGGGTTTTCCCCAACAGCCTAGTGCAGCTCTTTTTGTAAATATGTAGATTTCCGTGTTTTGAGTTCTGGAAAGCACTTACAGAAAGAAGCACCAGATAAGAAGCAGAAGGACTCAAATCAATAAAAACCAGAACAAGACCCTTACCATCTGTGAAGTCTGTGGTTGGGGGTGGAGGTGGGGGAGCTCTTGATTTCTTTCAGTGTTAACTTCCTTGACTTAAAGAACAAATATTAAATATCTTAGCAGACACAATGAATAACTTTGCTCATCATCTCCAACCTGAGAAAAGTTTTGATAGATGTCACGTCTTTTAATGGCAAAGTGAAAAGGAACAGGGCAAGAAGGGAATGGAAGGTCGGCCATGCTAGTCAAAGGCCAGCTTCACCCCAGACCTGCCCAAGGCCACGGAAAACTGACATGCAGGCCTCTCACTTCTAAATAGACCCCCTTGGCTGCATGCTCACAGAGGGCAGAACAGCCAGACCCTTGAAGGGACCTGCAGAAGGACCTGTCAGACAGAAACTGACTTCACGCCAGAGCTGTCCTGGACATGTGCGGTTAGAGTGAGTGTGGGCACAGAGTTCTAATCTAATCATCACAGCTTGTCCGCCAACCAGGAAACTGACAATTCCTCAAAATGCCAATTCCCAGGCTCAAATGGGGAAATGAGGCTGAGTTAAAAGCAAATGAAAGCTTATACAAAATAAAAATGTGACACTTAGAAGTTCTAGTTTTAATTCTACAGCATTTCATTCTAATGATATTAAAGTGTTACCAATAAACAAAGGACTGTTTTATATATAGCGTAAATATATGCCAATGGGGGTCTTTAGAACATTTTTTGTTGGCAAAATATATGGAACATAAAATCTATCACTTTAACCATTTTTAATTAAACAATGGAATGGCAGTAAATATATTTACAATGTCATGTGACCACCACCACTACCCATTTCCAGAGCTTCTCCATCATTCCAAAGTCAAGGTCTGCACCCATTCAGGAATAACTCTCCACTGTACCATCACTCCCACACCCCAGCCCCTGGTGACTACTGTGTTACTTGCTGTCTCTAGGGATCACACATAAGTGGACCCATACAATACTTGTCCTTCTGCGTCTCACTTAACTCAGCATAGGGTCTCCAAGGTTCACCTACGTTGTTAGTGTATGTCAGAATTTCTTTTTTAAGGCTGAATAATATTTCACTGTGTGTATTACATTACATTTTAGTTTCTCCATTTATCCTGACAATTGGGTTGTTTTCCGGAGGCACTTTTTAAACTCTGTCTTCAAATGTGATCTATATTTTTGAAAGCGCTCTCTCTGCTTTTCTAGCTCGGAAAAATGCTTGGAATAATACATGGCTTAAATAGATGTTTAAGCTAATTTTCACCATAATGGGTAAATCAATACATTTAATTAGTGATTATACTCTGAATTCTGCTTTTAATAGACCTGTCAAGACAAGGGAAATTGCACCTTCCCATCTATCCCAAACACTAGGATGGAACTCTTTCCTTTTGTTTCCACTTTCAAAATGTCGTTTTATAGCTGGTTTAAAACAGGAAATAAAAACAATATATTATTATTTTTTTTTAAAAAGGAATTTTATCTGAAGCACTTGCCAGAGAAAAGGTAACCAGCATTGGTTGTGTCCAATTCTTTGCGACCCCATGGACTATAGAGTTCTCTAGGCCAGAATACTGGAGTGAGCAGCTGTTCCCTTCTCCAGGGGATCTTCCCAACCCAGGGATCAAATCCAGGTCTCCCAGACTTCCAGCAGATTCTTTACTAGCTGAGCCACAAGGGAAGCCCCAACTCTCTTGAAAACAGAAGTCAAAGGGAAGGGGTCAAATAGTTTATCTACAGCCCTGAACAAGGTAGAACGGAACCCCATTCTCCCCCTTTTTCACAAAGTAAGTGGAAACATATGAGGAACCCCTTTTTATTTGCCTGTACTAGGTGCCATAGAAGAGGGTCTGTTGGTTATTTGCTGGAGAGAGCCCATTTTCAAAAAGGCAGTTGCATGGGTTTTAGGATCTAAATTAAAGGACTGGGACAAAGGCTGAGGGCAAGAGTTGAGCTGAGGCTCCCTGCTTGGGGCCAGGCCCCAGCCTGGAGGCAGAGGGTTGGGAGGCGGTGGAGGGGGTAGAACCACATGGATTGGGGCCAGAAAAGGAACTCAGCCTGGGTGGCCTCCATATTCTCTAAGTCCAAGGCTGAGGCTCAGATGGGTTTTCAGGGAGGCATATTAGCAACTCTCAAAGGAGTCAAAAAAAAAACTAATATGTATATACATGGACAAAGCAAATGTGGCGAAATGTTAATTGGTGAATCTGGGTGAAGGGTATGCTGAAGTTCTTTGCATTCATCTTGCAACTTCTGTAACTTTATTCAACAGTATATTAAAGTCTAGAAGCCAACTCAGAGACTGGAGATGACTCTGCTTTTCTGAGCTTGGAATGAGAAGGGGAGGCCACAGGAATAAAATGGAAAAGGTATGGGTTTTAGAGATTCCGAGTTGAGTGACGTGAAACATGGGAAAGTTATCTGACCTCTCCAAGCTTCAGAGTTCCAACATCTATAAATCAGTAGTGAGCTACTCAGGATTTAGACATCATCTCTAAATCCTATACCTACCTTATGGTCAATAAATGGTTGCAAATGAGAAATAGTGTTTATGGTGTTTGTTCCATAACTTACTGTGTTTATTCCATTTCACTTTATCTATCAGGAGTTTACACTGGGTATGAGAGTATGCTGAGCCCCAAATGTAAAATAAACACAAAAGTGAAGTGGGTGAAGTCGCTCAGTGGTGTCTGACTCTTAGCGACCCCATCTACCAGGCTCCTCCGTCCACGGGATTTTCCAGGCAAGAGTACTGGAGTGGGGTGCCATTGCCTTGGCATTTCCAGGCAAGAGTACTGGAGTGGGGTGCCATTGCCTTGGCAAATATAGAGAGCATATTATCAGCTTCCTATATCAAAAGTAAGAGTGTCAACAAGCCACTCTAGATCTTGAAACCACCATCTTTAAAGAGGATTTAAGTTACTTCCCTGGCTGTCCAGTGGTTAAGACACTCTGCTTCCGCCACAGGGTGCACCAGTTCAATCACTGGTCGGGAAACTAAGATCCCCGTGCAGCACCCCCAAAAAACAAATGAGCCCTCCTCTAAATATGTGTATTTTTAATAAATTATATCCATGGATGCTATTGCCAACCCTTCCACTGATTGTTACCAAGGCTTACTTAATTTCTGATTTGAGGCAAAATGCTCCCACTTTGAAGCTATCACCTCTGGGAGGTAACTCGCATATTGTCATCTTCTACAAAAGGAATGAAAAATCCTAGCTTTATCTAGGCCAAGACAAATTGACCAAAATGAGGCAAAGGAGTGTGTGTCAGTTCTGTCAAACAGATCTGAAAGTGGGCAGGGAGAAAGATGGTGTCCCAATATCAACTCTGTGAGCAGAGTGAGCAAGTCTTCCTGGAAGCCCTGAGGGAACAGAGGACAACAGTCATTTCCCTGAAACCACCCCAGGTGCCACCTTTATACTCGGGCTACTGGCCTGTGTATTATGAATATCTCCATGATCAGAGATTTCCCCCCTTTCCCACATATCTGATGCATAATAATCAAGAACCTCTCTTGGGCATCCCATAAGCCAGATTCCAAACTAGAAATCATGAGATTCTGCTCCCCTGTGCAAGGGACTCCCCCTTCCAGCAGGATTAGATGATGGTGGCAACTGCTCTTATAAATAAAACTCCATCAAAATTGCATATATTAACCACCCCACAACTCCTAGGAATAAAAATGGGACTACTTCTCCCTACCTTTCATTCATTCATCCAAAAACTTCTTGAATGTTTGCTAATAGGCTGGACCCTGTTGGGCAGCAGTGAAAAAGGCAGGGTCTCTCTCTCCCCCTCATGGAATTTATATTTAGCTGCACCAGTCAAGCAGTAATTGTCCAATCACACCATTACAGTGTGCAGAGTGGGGAGACATACATCATACAAGGTGCCCTGACCTGACCTCCCCTGGGGGGTCAGAAAAGAAACACGCCAGCTGGGGTCTGAAGGGCACCAGGAAGCAAGGAGAACTGGTGCCCTTGGCAGGGGCAGAGGGGCAGGGAGCTCCAAGGAGCAAGGACAGCTTCAAGGAGTGAAGCAAGCACTGAGAACAGAAGAAGCGGCAGGTACTGTGTGCAAAGTGGAGATCAAGTGAAGCCACTGGAAGTCTCGGATGGGATCTACACGGACAGACTTTATTCCAAGAACACTGAGAAGTCTCTGAAAGGTTTGAATCAGAGAGGAACACAATCACATTTATTCCTTAAAAATATAATCCAGAGGGGCCTTTCTATCACCATTCCCCTACCCCCACTTCCATGAATGACTTTTTTGCAGCCTCTACCAGGGGCATTGTCCCCCAGAACTGCAAATGTCTGCTTTCCTATTTGGAGCAACTGAAATGCCTATCATCTTTTCAGTGTAACAGAAAGAGAACAGAGAATTGCACACTGTTCTTATATTCAAGAGGCTACATTAGCTTTAGTTTTTTAAACTATCTCAGCCCAACACTGTAACAAAGCTCAAGTCATTTTTATACTCAGGACTGATGGTTTTAAAACTTTAGCCTACCCAGATACAGCTGGGAGAGCTTGGTAAAAGGAACCACTGGGCCCCATCCCCAGAGTTTCCAAATTTGGTGGGTCTGGGCTGGGAAGGGAATCTGCACACCCCTAAAAAGCCCCAGATGATGCTGCTGCTACTTGCGGGTCTAGGACCACACTTGGAGAACCAACCATCCCCTCCCCGACAAGGCAGTCAGTTTACCAGGAGAAACCTATGGCATTAGTACAACAACAAAAAAATTCTTTTTTAACCAGCATTAATCTGGATCTGTATCTTGGAATTCAAAGCGAACCTGCAAAAACAGATTTTCTTGAGTGAGCAAATCTGCCTGGCTTTTACACCTAGAAATCGGCCTCGTGCTGGGTCCCCCTGACAAGCTTTGGCAGCCACTCGGGCACAGATTTCTCGAATCCCCAAGCTTTAGAAGTGGGAAATATTGCAGAATTCACCAGTCACAGCTACAGGACTCCGGAAGAGTGACACAGGGTGGCAAATACAACTTCTGCAGCACACCAGACCTCAAGCTGGCGCATGGCATGCAAAAGCCCACATCCACAGCCCAGGGCAACCAGTGACGACCTCAGGGCTCCCACCTGCAGTGGGTCAGAGACAGACAACAGCCCAAGCCTCTCCTTAGACTGTGTGTGCTCCTGCACAAAGTCCTGCAAAATGCCAGGCACTGCTTGGTGAGTAGTCAGATACTACTCACCAATTTTCTAAATTGCTAATCAGATAATTGCTGCAATCATTAATTCTGCAGCCATTCTACATTTGAATATAGAAAATAAAAAATAATTAGACCAAAACAATCACATTGGTCTAAAAGCACACTAATGGACAAAATTAGTTTATTCAAATTTGTTGCAACATGTATCAAAACACTTGGCTGGTCAATCTGCTTAATGAGTATTGACTTTTCCCTTAATTTTTCTTGGGTGACATTCACTTAGAGCAATACATTAAGCCTGCTACCCTCTGCAAAGGATTCTTAAAGACCAGCCCCATTTTGAAATGATTTCTTCTCAATCCTTCATAGAAAACCAGAAGGAAATGTCTGAAAATGATCTTGCTCTATTTTCCAGAATTTTTTTAAAAAAAGTTTCTACTATGCCCATTGAGTAAGTTTTACTTCTTTCAATGGCTTTAGAATAATGGTTGTCCCTAAATACAGGAGGAAAAGGGGGCCAATTCTAAATTGTCACCTTTTAGCATGTAATTTAAATCAATGGCCAACTGGAGGAAACTCAAGTTGGAGGAAGGAAATTTCATATTTTTGGAAATCTAAATTAATATTATGTCAAATCCTGGCAGCATTTTTTTCAAATGACTATAATTAGAGATATGCAAATTCTTCACTGGGGGGAAAAAAGCTGAAAGAGAAAAATGCACCTAATTAAGTAATGATTTTATCTTTATTAGATGGCATTAAAAGTGCAAATGTGGTTTAATCCTTTTAAAACTATAAAATAGAATTGTCTCCTTTAGAACTCAAGGAATATCAACCCAAACAAATAATGGCAAAAGTGGGTGGCTCTTCACACCTTTTCCTCAGAAACAACAGCCCAGAGATGACTTCCTGGTCCCCAGATAATTTCAACCATTACATTTTGTAACACTAAGTTTAGAATATGGCTTAGGTAGCCCACAAAGTGGCCAGTTTTCAGACAGTTAGAAGCACTAACTTTTCTATCACACATTCTTATATTTTGAAAGAAAATTACTTTTAAATAAGGCAGCTTATTAGTGATTTAATGTTTTAAGACTTTGCTATTTTGCTAGCAGACCCAAAGGTTACCAATTTTATGTTAAAAAGCCCATAGATATTCTGGCAAGACGGTGGTGGGAGTGTAATTCACTGAATCTCCCCAATTCATCCTAACCATAAAAACGGACAAATAGAGCAGAACCAAAAACCCACAGATAGCATCTACAACAAACCCAGGTGATAAGGTATCTCCAGGAACCCTGTGTATGAAGGAAGTAGGAACAGACTACCAGGAGCTTGAAGAACAGCCACTAGGTGCTCACTGGAAAGCTCCAAGTCCCCATTTGGAACACCCACAGAAGCTGGCAGAGTCCTCTGCAGGTTCCAACTTCCCTAGGAAGTGTAGAGGGATTGTGTCGCCATGTATTTCTAATGTGCGGGGATGCTCTGGGGGTGGGGCAGGTCTAATCCCTATGAACTAACAAACTAAGCCAAAGCTCCACACTGCGGAGAAACTGCTCAGGATGAATCCAAGGTGAGTAAATTAGGGCAAAGGAAAGCTTCAGTCAGGTGAGAGCTGGGGACAGAGACCAGAAAGCTAAGGTCTTAGAAGTGGAAAAGTCGAGTCCATTTTTTCAAACCACTTCGTGAAAACAACATAAGTGGGTTCTTTAGAACTGTGAAGCTAGAAGAGCTGTAATGGTTCTACTAAGAGTATAGGAAAACTAAAACTCCAACAGAAAAGAATCACAATTGAATTCCAAATGTTTTATTTAAAGAAAGAGTAAGAGTAAGGAACAGAATCACATCCCTAGTATAGACAATAAAATCATGCCAGAAAAACACATATGAAAACTATAATACTTCAAAAACGAGCTAAAAGAAATAAAAAAAGTTATAAAGAATACACTAAATCAGAATTTTAAAGTCATAAATGAGCTGATTGATTGAATATATATGTAACTGAATCACTTTGTTGTATACCAGAAATTGACATAACATTGTAAATCAACTATACTTCAATTAAATAAAAAAGGAAAAAAAAATGAGCTGACTGAAGATTTGAAAAATGGAGATTAAAAAACTAAGAAAAATGAAAGAAAAAAATCATTTTAGAAATAAAGGGTAAATAAAAAGAACACAAGAGCAAATAAAATGAATAATGCCTCAAAAGAAGTAGAAGAGAAGGAGGAAAATGTTTTAATTCTATCAAATTATGAAGATATTAAAAGGATTTGAGAGAAAAAGGTCAAAATAAAAGATGGGCAAAGAAGATCTAACATGAACACAACGGGAGCTCTAAAAGCCAAGAGGAAAAATAGAACCAAGAGCAAAAGCTGCACTGTAAGCAAATTTAAATTTATAGTGAGCCCAGGTCCCCTGCATTGTTAGTGGATTCTTTACCATCTGAGCTACCAGGGAAATAGCACATTATGTCCCTGAGGGGGGAAAAAAAAAACCCAGAGCATCTAACACTACAGAACTACCAGACTTCAAAGAAGAAAGGTAGGAAACAGTCCTTTGGGTATCTAGACAAACATATCAGGCTAAATATAAGGGAAAGAAAATCAGATTGCCAGCAAACTTTGACAACACTTTATGGCAAAAGACAATACAGTAAAATATTAAAGATCCTTGAGCAAAGAAAAGATGAGCCAAGGATTTATATCAAACAACCTGACTTTTAAGTATGAAAAGCAAAGGCTACAGACAAGCTCCTGTGAACATAATTCAGGAACTACTTCCCATGAGTGCTTTCTGAGGTGCTTTAGAGAATGAGCGACAGAAAACCAAAATGTCAAAAAAGACAAGACATAAGCCGTGGTGGCAAGCATTAAATATACATTACTTGCAGAACTAAGATTAAATGATGATTTAAAAAGGAGATAGCAGAACATGTGACTGCTATACATTGTGATAAAGTAATTTTGGTGTAGTTTCAGAAAAATTAGGGGATGGAGAAGTATCTGCAAAGCAGAATATGCCTGCTGATTGCCTTATAGATAGTAACTGGGAGTACAAAAGTATCTCTTCAAATCCCAAGCTAGGAGAGAAAAGGGAAAGAGCAGACTAGTAACTAATTTAAATGCTGCTCACAAAGGCAACCAGTAGGAAATTGGTCCCAGAAACAGTGAACCAAGAGTATTATATAAAGGTGTCAGTGTAAAGGCAACCAGTAGAACAAAAGCCAAAAACTTTGCAAGTACTCAAGAGTATATCCAAAACACATAAAGAAAATAAATTATAGAGGAACATACCATCTATTGATGTTATCTTGTTAAAAAAGAAATCAAACCTGAGTATGATCATACCTTGATATGACACGTTTACAGGAAATTCAGGGAATAGAACATGTTAAACAGCACCACAGGAATGCAGGCAGCAGCAGATTTGGACTGTGGAAATTTCCACGGGACAAACCCTCAGTTTCTTCAACAAACACTGGGGAATACAGCCTACAAATCAGAAATGATTTAAAGGCCGTCATCAACCAATTGACAATGTGGCTCTTGTGCGGATTCTAGCAAAAATTTATATATTCACCACATGTTTTCATACTTATTTTCAATAAGGGAAATGTAAATCCTAGATACTCGATGACATTGTGGAACTTTACTGATTTTGAAGCCTGTGACACTTGCATCGTTATGTCCAGAGAAGGGAATCTATTTTAGAACTACATACTGGAAACATTCACAAATGAATTTCTACAATGCTTGAGATATGCTTTAAAATAATGGGATGACAAGGTGGGATGGATTCCCTGGCTGTCCAGTGGTTAGGACACAGGGTTTCACTACCATGGACCAGGGTTCGATTCCTAGCCAGGGAACTAAAGATCCCACAAGACACATGGCGTGGCCAAAAATAAAAAACAAAACGGGAGGGCGAAATAAAGAAGAAAGACTGGTGCTGATCCAATTGCTGAAGCTGGATGATGGGTGGACGAGGGTTCGTTACATCTGTGTCCATGTGTGAGGTGGTCCCATAATTATTATATATATGCCTGTGTACATGCTATGTCAAGTCAGTCATGTCTGACTCTCTGTGACCTTACGGAATATAGCCAACCAGGCTCCTCTGTCCAGAGAACTCTCCAGGCAAGAGTTCTACAGTGGGTTGCCATGCCCTCCAGGGGATCTTCCCAACCCAGGGATAGAACCCACATCTCTTAATATCTGTTATATTGGCAGGTGGGTTCTTTACCACTAGCGCTACCTGTGAAGCCCCAGTATATATATATATACACATACATACAAACACACACACATATATATACACACACTTACATTTCTGTGTATTTTAAAATATATACAGTCTTTAAAGTTATTGTGAGATCCAATTCCTCCATCTTGAAATAAAATGGCTGCTAATAAGTTTTCAAATAACCCAGGAAATAGCCGAGAAGTCCAGGCCCATCTCTTTTCTTCAACCCTTCCCTAGTCAGCTGAGAGCAAACTTAAAACCTATTACATTTAGGCCCTGATGCTCTCACCCAAAACAGGCGCTAATGAACGATGACGACACTGGATTTTTATTTTATTTCTATTCTCAGCTTAGAAACACTGGTCTTCCATCAAATCTAGACCAAGCGCTTTAAAGAACTGATTTCCTAATTTCTTAAGCACCCGCACTTGTATACCTAAGGCAGTTAGTTTCACCAGAATTGTTAACTGACACTGTCCCAAGCACCTGAGTACCCACCTTAATGCCGTCATTAAGTAACCACAGCTGTAGTCAGTGGGGACGCCTTCTCTGCCACACACAACTCCTGAGGGTACCACTCGCTGTCCCCAGTCTTCATCTTGGATTCTTTCCTGAGGATGGACACTACCGCCACCAAAGGCAGCACGAGTCCCACTCGATGCCCAAGAGCAGACAGAGGAGGAGCTTTCCTGTCCTGTGTACCAAGAGTATCCATTCTCACTGGGGGCAGTCCTTGATTTGAAACTGGAGGGCTTATCACTTCATGGACCTCTGAAAGTTCATCCTAAGGCTAAAAGGCAAAGAAGTCATCCTGTCCTCTCACCCACGCTACTGCAGTTAACAGTGGGGTGGAAACACCATGCCCAGCATGACAAGACAGTGGCTGAATTGTGTTTTAGCTTCTCCACGACCTGCGTGCTTTGTCAGACTCGAAGTGCGAAATACAGGTATTATTAAAAACTGAAGATGGTCAATTTCAACAAAAAAAAGATGAAAGAATGTGAAAAGCAGGTACAGAGCCTCCCATCCTTGGAGACAGACTGGACAGCATTCAGCGTGCATCCCTGAAGCATCTCTCTCAGCTGTGAAAAACCATTCTGGTCCATTCGGAAGGAAAATGGTTCCAAACCTACAGACGGATGACGGACTTTTGGCACATTCAAGGCTCTGCAGACTCCTGAGAAGTGAAGACATTCCCTGGCATTGTGGACACTTCTGTCACCCACCTGGTACCTCCTTCATCAGTACAGTCTCATACCTGCTAGAGAGGCTGAAGCTACAAAGACTAGAGCCATGACAAGCTGGAAGACTGGCATGTGGGGCACCACAGAGGCAGACAGGGCTCAGGAGACAAACATCTCACAAAGCTCCTCCTGAGTTGCCGCAACCCGGTTCCCTTCCTACACTCCCATCTCTCTCCATTTTGCTTCCTCTGGCCCCTCCTTCCCTGTGACCCCCAACCCTCTGAGAAATCTTGCCTTTCTTTACTTCCTTCTTTAATTGACCCTAATGCAAAACTGAAATAAATCTAAATAAAGCTGCTTTCTCGCAGAGAGACCCTAGACTTTTTCTTTCTTCTGGGCTCTTTGTAAACCTGGGCTCATGAAAGGAAAAGAATTCACTAGAACATAAGCCCCAAAAGGACAAGGATCTTTGCCTGTTCATGGGATCTTTGCCTGTTCATGGCTATGTCCCTACAGCATATCAATAATTATTTGTAAACAAATCTACAAATTCCTGGTACATGTAGGGTCCATTGAAAAGATACTGAAGGGAGGAAGAGAATGAAGCTGTAAACCTTAAGCACTATAGCTTTATGCCCAGAGGTGCTGTTCCAAGATTCCCACATGGAGAGAGAAGCCACCTGCACCTGCCTGGATGGTGCTCACCTGCCTGGATCATGCTCACCTGCCGATGGCAGGCTGCTCACTATCATAGCACTTTCGGCATCCTGGCCAGCCTCTCCTTAGAAGGCACTCATTCTGAAACTAAAGTGATCATTTAAAATAATATCCCTTGAAAATGCTGGAATGGAAATTAGGCTACGCATTCAGATCTCCTTAAAAAATTCATAAACCCTTCTACATATGCTAGTTTATTTTAAAAGACTGGAAAGAAGGGTTCTTTTTCATGAAAGTGAGCTAGAAACTTGCCTACAATTTCCCTGTAGTAAATATACTATACTAAGATAACAAGAAAACCACTTAAATATCCCAATTAACTGTTTTCAAGTGGCGATTCTAATGACTATTTTTAGAGAAAGGATCCTAGTTTAATTTAATGACGAAAAGCCTAAAGCCTGTGAGGTTTTACCAGACTGTTTCTTGAGATGAAAATCTTCCATCAGCCGTTAAAAAAGAAATCTACATTGTGAAGAACATGATGGAAACACATTTTTAACATTTTACAAACTATAAAACAAACTTTAAAAGGAGCCATAGTCGTTCCAAGTAGAATAATTCCCAATTTTTTAAACCATTTAGCTTTGTTTTCTTTAAAACATATCCTAGCCAAGTAGAAAAACAGCCAAAGACCACACAAAACCACCAATATTTTCCCCAGAAGTCAAATCTATATTAGATCCATTTCTATAAATACTTCCCTTCCAATAAAAAAAGAGACACCAAACAATTAGCAAACCTGGTAACGCCTCCTTTGTTCAAACCCTGCAGAGCAATTCCTCTGCTAAACCTGCATAGGCCATTATATTTAACTTAGGCAGCCCTGATTGTTTTCAAAAATTTTAAAACGTCCTTTGAAATTATCTGAGTCACCTGGGGTAAAACCAAATGTTTTTTTAAGAGATACAAAGGAAGAAGTAAGGACTTCTCCTCTTTTCATTTACCCTATTATTTTTTAATCCATTAGGTCAAGTACAAGGCATTCCCTGGAAAATACCATCATTCACATGTTTATCTCAAATAATAGATTTCCACCTCTCACAAACAGCTACCTCCTCCCCCGAGGATCACTGCTTTGGAAAGGGCAGTAACCAGCACCTCTCATTACCTTTTAATTACCTTCTAATGCAGGGCTAGGGAATCCAGAGCAGATCAGAATTCTTTTCAACGCTTGAGGGTTTTACTTGCTGCTGGGTTTTTTTGTTTGTTAAACAAATGAATTTATGCATATTTATGCACAAATTTATGTTACATACTTGAGTTACCATTATAATAAATATTTAAAATTTGTTAATAAGCTAAGACTCAAAGATTATCTCTTGCTACTATCAGATGTTGAGCATACAAAATCTGTGATCTTGGCTGGGGG
>SJXQ01011976.1:18429-90991 GCA_006408695.1 Aepyceros melampus | reverse complement strand
AGGTAGGAAGGTAGGGGAGGGTAATCAGCCCTGGACTTAAAAGCAACTCCAAGTACATATTCGTGGACCTACTCTGGATGCGCACTGTGCACAGTGTGTGTGTGTGTGTATATGTGCGCACGCGCGTACACTGCGCATAGTGTACATGTGTGTGTTAGTTGCTCAGTCGTGTCTGACTCTTTGCGACTCCAGGCTCCTCTGTCCATGGGGTTCTCCAGGCGAAAATACTGGAGTGAGTTGCCATTTCCTCCTCCAGGGGATTTTCCCGACCCAAGGATTGAACCCAGGTCTCTACAATCTCCTGCATTGGCAGGCAGGTTCTTTACTACTAGCGCCACCTAGCAGGTTTAATCGCTCAGTCGTGTCCGACTCTTTGCGACCCTGTGGACTATAGCCTGCAAGGCTCCTCAGTCCATGGGATTCTCCAGGCAAGAATACTGGAGTGGGTTGCCATTTCCTTCTCCAGGTGATCTTCCCAACCCAGGGATCAAACCTGGGTCTCCTGCTTCACAGGCAGACGCTTCATCCTCTGAGCCACCAGGGAAGCGCCACATAGGAAGCCTGCAATACATGTAATACCATGCAAAAGTGAGATCCACACTCTTCCTAAAATCACTTCTGAGTAAGCACCTACTTGACCAGATGATACTTATAAAAATCTCATCACATATGGCATTACAGGAAATACTGCAATTACTGAAGAAAAACCCAGGTGCCCTAAAACTTATCCTATCTCGTATTCTGTTAGTCTCCACAGAGATTGTTTTCTACGGGAGTCTTTCAGCTGTCACCCTCTGCTTCTATTGTTCACACTCTGACCAATCGCCCCACTCTTCAGGATTTAACTTGGCTTCCAAATCTTCCTTGCAATCAGCTATTCTACCTGAAAAGTGCAGTACAATGTGTGTCCTACTTAGTTAGTTACTTAGCTTCTGGACCCGAACTGTTAAAGTCTTATTATAAATTTTACTACATTAGCAAATCTACCTAGCACTTCTGTTTCCATAGATTCCCGGCTCCTTCAAGGCAGGAAATCACATCTCAGAAATCTTCACGCATGACGACATGACAGGTGTAATGATGTAATCAACGAGAGACTGCTGAATTGCAGTTCCATACCACCTTCCCCTACTGGATGGTCGGCTGATTTAAGAACTGCCACTGAACCATGAACACCAAATGACCAAAGGGAAGGGGCAGATGGGAAGGGAAGTGAGAATGCTGGGCCAGCCCCAGAGCAAACAGTCCATCCCCGAGTAATCAAGGGGAAAGGGCTCCTTCATCCTTGCAGACCTCAGCCTGTGTGCAGCACGGCTGACTGTGTCTCAGAATCACCAGTCGGTGGGGCAATCACAGAGCACAGCATTCTCAGGTCAGGGCTGATTACGGCTGATTATGGATTACTTTAGACCTCAAACTTCCTTGTTTTTATTCTGGCCCTCAGCTTAAGCTACTGCACTGTACAATTCATTCTGTGGTTATTTTCACCATCCCCACCTCCAATACATCAATCAATAACCCAATGTGAGGTGCAAGTTCTTTATTAGCTACCTTCAGTATAAGCAAAAATTGTAAAGATCCTGTTAGTCTGCTCAGAATTGATGAGAAACACTCCACTCCACAGCCACGGCAGTGAAGGGGCTGGTTATTTTATTTAGCAAAGATTTCAGGTAGGCCCCTAAAAAGTCATCATACCAACTGAGGGGCGCAGGACATAACCATTTAAAGACGAAAATTACTTACTTGGCTTTTGTCATACCTGCAGCCAAGACCCTATAACTAGTTCTGGTAACATAATAAAGTCTTTCCAACCTTTCCAATCAAAGGATTTTACACACACACACACACAACCTGACTTCCCTTCTGGGGCAATTTAAACTAGCCTTATTTAGTCCCATTCTTCACTCATTCTGCAAATATTTGAAGACTGTCATTCACTAAACTCCCTTCACTTTATCTTCTTCAGGCTTCATAAATCCAATTTCTTTAAGTTGCTTTCAAAGGGCCTATTTCCCAAAGCTTTAATCAACTCTATATCCTCTTCTATACCTAAAACATCCATTTTATTCTGAGAAAACCAATAAACATACTTTTTAAATGGTCTAATGCAGAGAATAAATGCAGAATTATCTTCCTGTCATCGATTTCTTTTCAGGAAAATTTACTTTTCATTACATGACTGGTATACAACACACAATTCTTTCTAATCCTCAAATCCTACTGCAACATCACAGAGCCATGTTCTGTTGACCTTTGGAGCTTAAGTTTTGTTTTTCACATGGACCTGACCCTAAGTAGAATTTCATTTATATCTATCGTAGTTTCTGTGAAATTAGGCTTCAAGAAAATGCAGTCTGTAAGTAACCAAAGAACAAACATAGCATCACATGCCCTCTTTCAAAATGGCTCATCCTCTTAGCTTTATTTCTGTTAATTCCATAGCACCCCCACTTCTGTTACCACACCCACAGCAACTCCTGTTCCCCCTCCTCACTATCTCATCAGTGACTGGCAAATCCAAGATGCCTGTAAATTGGCCAGTGAATTAACCAAGTCTGCCACCTTTATCTTCCTCTTATTTCTAAAGTGTTTCTCTTTCTCTCCAGAGCATGCACCCCAACACCCAAGCGCTCAGTTCTTCATCCAAAGACCATCTAATCATCTAAAGAGTGTGACTGCCCAGCTCCCCACTAACATAGAACGCTCAGTCAAAGGCTTAACTCCATTCTAACAGAGGCTTAGAAACTCTCCCTTAGGTGTTTGCACACCCATGTTCATAACAGCATTCTTCACAATAGCCAAAAGGGAGGAGCCAAGTGTTCATTGATGGATGAATGGATAAACAAACTGTGGTAGACACGTCCATGTACATGCACTGTCTTCCTTAAAAAGGAAGGAAATTCCGACATGCATGACCACATGGTGGTGGTGTAGTCACCAAGTCGGGTCTGACTCTGCAGGCCCCCTGTCCCTGGAATTCTCCAGGCAAGAATACTCGAGTGGGTTGAAATTTCCTTCTGCAGGGGATCTTCCCAACCCAGGAATCGAACTAGGCAAATTCTTTACTGACTGAGCTATGAGTAAAGCCCTGAACCTTGAAGACAGTATGCTAAATGAAATAAGCCAGTCACAAAGCCAAGTACTGAATGATTTCCCTTATGTGAAGTCCATAGAGCGTCACAATCGCACAGACAGAAAGTAGAATGATGGTTGCCAGGGGCTGACAGACTGTTTCATGGGTTGAGAGTGCTAGGTTTTTGTAAGATGGAAGTGTTCTATCTTAAATAACAATGTGAAGATAATACCACTGAGCTGTACACCAAAAAATGTTTACGATGGTTAACTTTACATGTATTTTACTAAAACTTACACACACACACACACACTCCTTAGTTTCAGCTGCCCACAGCAAGCAAGTTTTCGGAGCTGGCTGGGGAGTGTGCATCAGGACAAAATGGTGGAGCAAACAGCCCTGGACTAGTGAGCAAAGCTGGGAGGGCCACTACTGGGTCAAGTGTATCGTAGCCTTGACTACAAAGTATTTTGCAGAATCTGGACCAAATCCAACACTAAAACGACCCTCCCCCACCAATGATCCTTGAGGCTAACCAAAGTCCACCTTTCCAGCCTCTTCCAATTCCTTACACCTAGTCCTAACACGAATCTTCAAATAAGATCTAAATCTCTTGCTCCCTCTTTCAGGAGTGTTTTCCCAATACAAGCCTCAACCACAGACCTCTGCCCTCCTTTAAAGTGTAGAACTTAATGTCAAATATTATCTCCCATATGGACACTTTTACTGATCCCTGATCTCTATCACATGCCCACCAAAATGTAAACTCCTCTCCTTTGAAATATTGCCTGGGTACTCTGCACTTATGACACCAAATTCTACTTTGAACTGATGGTTCTGCTCTCACTTTATTCCTCCACAGCCCAGGAGTCCACAAGTACAGTACCTGCAAGGACCAAAGCATAGGGATTGATATCCTTTGCTAAACTGAATCTGAAATGCTGACTGAGCAAAGCTCTATACAAGTGCTGGAGAACAGGCGAGAGTTTAAACTAGTATTGACCGAGTACTGCTGTGTGTCCAGTAGTGGGGGCAACAGACAAGCCCAGCTTGGTCCTTCAACGGCCAGAGAAGAACCTCTTACAGTCGCGGAGGAGCCTCTCCCTCTCAAGGCTTTCTTTCAATGCCACTTTACAAGGCATAGGGTTCAGGGACCCTCTGTGAGGTACACGTACTTATTCACATTGAGAAGATGGCCATCTATAGAACTTTCCCCTCCTGAACTTTTATCCAGAAAGCTGCACCCCCTTTTGTAGAAAGCAGCTGTCAATAAGGTTAAACAGAACCAGGGAGGGAACTATGCACAACGCTAACTGAATCTTTAAAACAAACAAACAAAAAAAAAAACAAAAACAGACATTAAATGGACAAGCTTCAGGACTTCCCTGGTGGTCCAATGGTGGAGACTCCATGCTTTCACTGCAGCGGGTGCAGGTTCCATCTCCGGTCAGGGAACTAAGATCCCACATACCTCTCCATGAGGTCAAAAATATATATATATAAGTAAAAAAAATAACAATAAATGGATAAACTTCATCTTGATCTGGGCTTCCCTGGTGGCTCAGATGGTAAAGAATTTGCCTGCAAAGCAGGAGACTTGGGTTCGATCCCTGGGTCCGGAAGATTCCTTGGAGAAAGGAATGGCAACCCACTCCAGTATTCCTACCCCATTCCAGTATTTCTGGAG
This sequence comes from Aepyceros melampus, assembly GCA_006408695.1. Classification (NCBI taxonomy): domain Eukaryota; kingdom Metazoa; phylum Chordata; class Mammalia; order Artiodactyla; family Bovidae; genus Aepyceros; species Aepyceros melampus. The sequence goes on along the minus strand of SJXQ01011976.1, from coordinate 86,231 downwards.
AATTCTATGGACAGAGGAGCCTGGTAGGCTACAGACCATGGGGTCGCAAAGAGTTGGACTCGTTTTGATTAATACTAAGACAAACCCCTCTATATAACCTGGGTTTAAACCATTTCTAAATTTCTTTCATAAGAGACAAAGTTGAAAAAGAAACATTAAAATCAGCCTGACGGTGGAGTTCCCATGCTTTCCCTGTAAGGGACGCTATGCAAAATGTGTCTGTGCATAATCTAATTTTCTTCTTTTAGTGCCCTATGCCATCATTCCCATTTTACAGGTGAGGAAATGAAGCTTGAGGGGGGTGAAGTGTCTCATCCCAGGCCACAGAGCTGGCAAGAGGTAGAACTGAATAAAAATCCAGCTTGTCAATTTCAGAGCCCAAGCTCTTAACTGGGATGCCACATACCCTGAATAGCAATTTCGCATAAACTTTAAAGTTCACAAAAGCCTTAAAAACATGGCTGTCAGAAAGGTATGCAGCCAAAGATATCTAGCAAAATCATTTCATAACTAAAAGGTAAGCACTAAGGCTAAAGCATAAGATGAATGGAAAAAATTAGGAGGGATAAATATTTTCACTGGAGAAATCTGGGGTTTTTTTCCTCTTGAGGAAAAAATAGTCCAAGATCTGTTCAATCTCTAAGACTAGTGATTCCCAACTGTTATGTCAAAAGCTATATAAAATTCAAGACAAATATTAAAGTTTATTTCATTTTAAAAGTTGTCAAAATCTGTTGGTATCTGCATGCAAGGATTATAAAGAGAAATAGTCAAATTCTACACACTTATGAAGTTTCTTCATTTGTTAGGTGGCTATCCCATCCCAGACCCTGCGCCAAGCATTTTTACAATAATTTGTTTCTAATCTTTAAAGTAATCATATTAGAGAAGGCATTAATCCCATTTTAGGGATATCAATAATTTTTAGTTTACAGATAATAATTATGTATTAAACTTGACATGTATTGACTTTGTACCATGAGTGTGCCAGGCAGCACCATGCTAAAAACTTTATATGTAGCCACATACTTACTGACACAGAGAGGTTAAGTAATTTTCCCAATGTCACACAGCTAAAACTAGGATGAAAGAGGGAAGCTCAGCAAGACTAAGCAATTCATTCCAAGGTCACAAAGCTGTCAGTTATGGAGTCAGCAGACTAAGACAAGGCTGCCTTCATTGCTTAGGCCTGTGCTCCTTCCACCAGGTACCTGCAATATCCCACCTGTGCTCACCGGAGCCCAAGGCTAAATGCCTAAAAGCCTGACTGGAGTAGAGAGGGATTGTCTAGAGCAACAGGAAGAGCTGAGGTCTCATGTAAAGAGGCAATTTTTAACTCTTCAACAGAATTGAGAAATCTAGATTTTGATACAAATTCTCCATATTTTAAATATTTCCCCAGTGTTTTCTAAAAAAGTATTATGTGAGCCAAATAAAACACATCCAAGTAAGGGCTATCAGTTTACAATTAAGTGTCTGAAGTCAAAAGATGGGCTGTCTCAGGTCCAAAATGTCAGAAACCAGAGCTGCTAAGCCAGGCTTATTCACAAGTCCTCTCTACTTTCAACAATGATTTACACTGAATTCGCTCTATATTCAAACTTTAACTCCCTTGCAGGCCCTCTTCGCTCTGGATTTGCAGCCATGAAAATATCTATTCAAGTGACAGAGACCACATGTGAAATTTTGCATGCCTAAGATTTCTTCAAATGTCTTTCAGTGCCTGTTTTTAAAAAGACACCAAACATGAACACAGCAACATTTAGCACTTCCCTAGCCTGTCGGCTGTTAAACTAAATTCATTCTGGAAAATACCGCTGCAGCCTTGACCATTGCCTTGAGGGGTTCCCGCACTGCAGTCCAGCTTCAAGAACTCCGCTCAGGACACCATGGCTCATTTCCTGGTATCCTTTAATCAGCTGGGGAGACTTGAGGAAATGAGTCAAAATCCTAAGGGCAACTTTTAGCGGCCGTCAACAACAGCAGCAAAATCCATCACCACAACAACATCTGTACATAAACATGCTCCAAGGGAAGCCCACAGAATAACCTGGCACTCCATTTGTTTGGGGGAGAGAAAGGTTTTGAGTGGTCAGCTAACTGCATAGTAACTCATGGTGCTCATCCAGGGTAAACGGCCAACGGTGTTACCCATCACTGGGGGTTTTCTCTCTCACAAGTTCACCACAAGTATACAATGCAAAGACTTTTTTTTTTAATACAGTGGGGATGGAAAAAAAATTTCAACTAACTTGCATCATCATTTTAGAGACAGCGCATCTTCATTTTGGAGGATTCTAACTGGAACCGGACAGTTCACACCTAAAACCCTCATGCAGTGCTAAATCCCGTCAGCCATGTCCAACTCTTCTCGACCCCATGGACTGTAGCCCGCCAGGCTACTCTGTTTATGGGACTCTCCAGGCAAGAATACTGGGGCGGGTGCCCTCATACCCAGTGTCAAAAGGGGAGCTATCATACATACATCTCATACATAGTCCTGGGGAGCTATCACTGAATGACTGACTCCCCCTTCGATGAAACTTCCCTCAAATTGAGAACTCTAACTCAGACACCCTGTAACAGGCAGTTCAAGGTCTTTTTTCACCAACATTGGGAAGGTAATAATCTTGACCAGCCTATATTCCCAGAACCTCCAACAATGCCTAGCATATGATATATAACAGTTTCAAATAAATCTCACTTTATAACGGATTGAGAAATCATGTGAATGGATATACACCTGGGCAGATGGGGCCAATCTCAGGCTTCACCACTGACTACTGTGGGAACCCCTGGCTTATTCTCAGCCAGTTTCTCCAGATTTGGGAGGGATGGTAACAGGACTACCTCCAAGGCTTATCGAGAGGACTGGAAATTTCAGGCAATGGAATCCCACACAGGACCTGGCACTAATGTGAAATTTAAGGCACACTAGAAAAATGTGGTGCAATAACATAGCATGAGTGATTTATGAAGTCTTGAGGGAAAAAAATGTGTGGATGGGCAGGAGAGACCAGAGAGGGCATTAAATGAATTATCTGGGTTTCCTGTATAAAACCGTCATGTTATTTCCAGCAGGATAATAATCCAGAATGTTCTGTGTCCAGCTGCTGAGAATGACTCTAGCCTCACACCTGCAGGAACGAGGGCAGGGTATGATTCACTATTCCTTGCAGGTTCATCCTGCTGGGTACAGGAGCTGTAAACACTGCAGGGTCGGGGGTGAGGGGGTGGCTGGAAATGGAAGATCCTGCAGAGTGGGCACCTCCTAGCCCTCAAAGGGAAACTGTAGGCGAGCATGTGAGAGAACACACACCTCGCTGCTTTAACCAGAGGCAGGCAAGTAGGGTACCACACCAAGGAGTCTCTGTGACCAGGAGAGGCAGTGTAAAGGAGAGACCAGAGAGGGCATTAAATGAATTATCTGGGTTTCCTGTATAAAACCGTCATGTTATTTCCAGCAGGATAATAATCCAGAATGTTCTGTGTCCAGCTGCTGAGAATGACTCTAGCCTCACACCTGCAGGAACGAGGGCAGGGTATGATTCACTATTCCTTGCAGGTTCATCCTGCTGGGTACAGGAGCTGTAAACACTGCAGGGTCGGGGGTGGGGGGGTGGCTGGAAATGGAAGATCCTGCAGAGTGGGCACCTCCTAGCCCTCAAAGGGAAACTGTAAGCGAGCATGTGAGAGAACACACACCTCGCTGCTTTAACCAGAGGCAGGCAAGTAGGGTACCACACCAAGGAGCTCTGTGACCAGGAGAGGCAGTGTAACTTCAAGGAGGCAGGAAGGATTCAGGGAAAGACCTCAGAAGTAGAGAGTCTATGCTCACGACACTGAAAGAGGAGAATTTGGGACCCAAACATCCTTCATGGTTGCAGACCCCTCACTACCCTGTGGAGGACCCTGTGCTCCCCTGAATTTAAGGGACTGGTACAATGGCAGGCAGCCAATAAAAGCTAAGAAAAGAACCAGAAAGGCAGCACGAGCCTTTTTGTCACTATACCACACTGCCCCCCGCAAGCCAGACCTTAAAATCCCCTCTGCCAAAAAATTCTCTAGGATGGAGCAGGCTAATTCTGAGGGAGAAGAAAGCTATTCATTTAATTTTCTAAAAAGTGGGAAACAGTCTGTGTGGTGGTTCTCGTTGCCTCCTCAGGTCCAGTGCACAGGTCTTAAATGAAATTAAAATATCAAGGCACCGAGATGTAAGGGACCAAACATCTCATCTGAAGCTTAGGCAGTCAAATAAACCACCGGAACCCGGCCACTCGTCATGATCCTTCCTACCTCTCTTCCCCCACAGGAAAGCCCTCACAATGCCTTAAGATTTTATGGGAAAACTGACTAGCAGTCAGAAAACTGACGAGACAGTTCCACAACAGTTCATAGCGATGCTTCCTCTGGAGCCCTTGAATTCCAGTTCAGACTCACTTTCTATCCTATCATCATCAAGTTAGCCTTAAGGGTTTAAAAAAAAAAATGACGCGGGAAATAGTAGACCTTCAGGGGGTTAGCTGGGCGACTTGCACTCGCTTGCGCCCCAGAGACACCCAGAAAAACAGAGAAGGGGCAGGAATGTGATTGAGGGTTTCCAGGAGTCTACAAACCCTCCTCCTCCACCTGAAGACCCAAGTTCCCGCGCAGATAAAACCGATTTTCACAACAGCTTTAAGATTTAAGTAAGATTTACTGAAAGTTCCACTCCATCTCCCACTACCCACCCCCCACCTCCGGCAGCCGTTAAGTAAATCACGCGAGAGGCTGTGTGCGATTCTCAATATTCCCAAAGAAAACAGGGACCTGCGATTAGAGGTCGCAGACACCGAAGGGGCTGGCAGAGCCCCGCCAACCTGGCCGGGCACTCTGGCCGGGCGTGGGCGGCGGCTGGGGTCGGGGACCGCAATGTCTAGGCGCGCCATCCCTGTCTCCCCCGGGAGCAGGCAGCAAACGCAGCCACCAGCCGCTCCGAGGCGCGTTGCAGGAAAGAAACGGCACGCGGCAGAAAGGGGCGAGCCTCGGGCACGGGATATACAAAAGCAAAGTCTGCAACCTAGCGGCTGCTTTCCACACCCCTGCCCAAGTTGTCTCCGGAGCCGCACCTCCAGGTTCGCGGCCACAGAGCCGCACGCTCCCCCACCCCCCTGCTAAAAGCATAACCTGGGAACCCGAGGACGCCGCAGCCTCCGACTCCGGTCCAGCGTGGCGCCTGGAGCAGACGAGGCAGCGGGTGCGGCCCCGGCTCTGGGGCACAAAGAGCGCCACGGTTTGGAAAGCAGCCGCTGCAGAGCAAAGAAAAGGCTCTCCTGCAACTTCGCCCTCGGCGCGACTGAGAACCTGCGGGCCGGTTCTCACGCACAACTTTTAACAAAAGGATGCAACCGCCGCGCCTCAGCCGGCGGAGATAACGCGCTGCGTGAGAACTCCCTCGCCGCCCGCCTCTGACCCCGCTCAGCTCGCCCTCCTCACAAAAGCAGCCCTAAACTCACACACGACCCGCTGCCCTCAGCGTAAGCCCCTCGCCGCCCGCCTTCCTGAAAGACTCGCAGCTCCGCGCCCCCACCGCCGGCTGAGGAGGGCTCCCGGCGCAGGTGAGCAGGGCAGGGCGCAGTAGAGTCCCGGGGCCGCCCCGAATCTTCCCGAGGCTGAAACGCACCGGCGGCCACCCCTCCCCAGCCACCCCAACGTATTCGGACCCTAACGGGGCACAGGCTGCGCCGGGGGCGGGGGGGAGGCGCGGTCCGCGTACCCGCAGCGCCCTCCCACCTGTCTGGACGAGGAGCAGGAGCAGAGAACGAACAGGAAATCCCAGGCGCCGCGAGCGCCTCTCATCGCGGTGGCTGCGCTGGGACCGGAGCTCTGTTCCACGTTCCGGCTCTCGCCCGAGTGCCGGGAGCGCGGCAAAGCCGAGCCCCCAGAGTCGCGAGCGCCAAGCCGCGGCCGCTCCTCCCAGCGCCCTCCCCCTGCGCGACGGCCACGCCCCTTCTGCGCGCCCCTCCTCGCCTTGGTCTGGGTCTAGCTCCCTGGCGGCGGTGTCTGACCCCTGTTCTTTCCAAGTGCTGATTCCGGGGGACTGAGCCCGCGGGGAGTGGTTGAGCACGTCGGCCCTCGCCCCGCGCTCACGACCCCAGAGCCCATACATCTCTCCACCTCTCCTCCCCGGTGATGTTCCCGGACGAGAGTGGTGTTGCCCGCCGCGCGCTTTGTGGAGCTGGGCACCGCGCGCACATCAGGGGATCGGCCCGCCACCTGGCAGATGCTCCCCAGACAATAAAGGTCCGCCACCGCCCCTCGAGCAAGCTCCAGAGGGAGGAGGCTGGACGCCGCTGGTGGTGGAGGGGTGCGGGGAACAGGAATTTGGGGGGAGCGGAATTGGGCCCCGACATTCTTCTGTATTCCTGTTGTTCGAGGGGGACCAAGCGTGGCGCCAGGAGCTGCGGTAGAAGGCTGAGCCCAGGCGTAGGTAATTTTTAATGCTCAGTTTCTGCACCTGCTCCTCAACCTGTAAGAGCACAGTTGGTTTCTATTGGTCGGCCTGGCCTCTGCTGAGACCTTTCTGGAGACTGGGGCTTTGGGGTAGGGAGGGGCCTTGTGAAGTTTACTCTGCGAGCTCGAGATTTTAAACCCATTTGCGCCAAAGTTCTTGTACTAAAGGCCCTCTGAGCGTCTATTTATTCCCCCCTTGTACTGTTTCTGTGCCTCTCTATCAGAAGGTAGTTACAAGGGTGGAGATTCTTGTGTTCCTCTTAGCTGCCCTAGCCTGTACCAAGAGCAGAACAATAGTAAAATGATCCTCTTAAGCCAAGTTTTTCAGGCCTCGGAAGTGCTTTACCCAAGGAAACAACAGTATCTGTGTAGGGTTTTATAGTTCCTCCTTATGCTGAATGTTACTTCATGCTCACAATAACAGCTTTGTCAGGTAGGTAGATTTATTATTTCAGTTCTAAAAGTGGCCCAAGATCACACAGTTAAAGAGGGGAGACCCAGCCATTTTAAGATTGACTCCAGGTATGATGAGTCTTCCCTCTGCATTCTAATAAATCAGTAAGACACCTCTCCATTCTCTTCAGAATGGAAAATAAATGGGAAGTGCCCATAAGAAAGAGCTGTGGAATAATTTAGATGCATTTAGACTCTTCTCTAAAGTAGCAGCCAAAATTTATCATTAACCAGTTCTCCTCTCCTTATTTTATACTGAAAGCTCCCTTGTTCCATGTTGGTAGGGCCTAAACTGGTTTATGGAGAAGGAAATGGCAACCCGCTCCAGTACTCTCGCCTGGAGAATCCCATGGAGGGAGGAAACTGGTTTAAGAAATGTAACTTTCAAAGTTAGCTAATCACTTAAAAATTATCACTACTTGATCAATATGGATATATGATCACCTCTCTTTAAATATATTCATTCAGTAAGCACTTAAGTGTCTATGGAGAGCAAGGAGGAACGAGGCACTGGGAGGACCATTGTTCTTAGGTGTGGGCACCCTGCCACAATCTTTACAGTGTGGGAACCCACAGTCCAATGTCCTAGCAAAAGGTTCAAGTCACACAGCTATGGGATGACTGAAATTCAAAGGTACTGTACTCAGGGCCATCAGACCACATCTTTTTCTGAAAATGACAGAGAAAAGGTACCACTCAGAGCAATAAGTTTCTGGGATTCTTGATGTATTTCTAAAATCATTTCATAGTAGGGAGAAAAATCACTATGTGTTAAAATATCAACATTATGCCTGAGAGAAAAAATTTACAATTTTCTTCTTCAATCAGCTGATATTGGAGAGGATAACAAGTCTTCAGAAGATTGGATGAAAAGAGACCATACGGCAGTTTAATTCAGGCAGGAAACTTCTATCCAGAAAAAAAAAAAAAAGAGAGAATTATACAATGCTGGACTATCATTCATGTTCTCCATTCAAAAACACCTATGAGCATCTAGGTAACCATATGCTATAAAAACCAATAAGATGGAGTCTCTGCCTAGAGGATTCTCATTCCGAGAGAGAAAACAGATACCCCAATAAGAAACTATAATATCTGTTAACAGGGGCCATGTTCAGCCTGTATATACCCAGGGTGGCCATGTTGGTTGGGAGAACGTTGAAATCTTTCTGTACTCATTGAAAAAAACAAAAAACTACTTCCCTAAACACCTTCTCATCCCAACTCCCCTTAAGAACACCCCAAATCTCCCCAGATATAGCAATTAAAGGCTTAATACCAGGCATGGCAGAGAACCAGCAGTCCTAGTGCCTTTAGGGTTATTAGCTATTTTTCATAATATCCTCTGCTAGCTCTGTCCTAAAAGGAGGCATGTAGAAGGTGCTTTGAGTGAAATGCCAGTGGAATGTACTGTGTTTTAGATCGTGTCCAGTAGAAACATATACAATAATGGAAATATTTTATATCTCAGGTGATAATGTGTGGGAGCAGTTCTATACTATTTTGTGATAGCCCTTGCACCCTTTCATGAGTTATACTTTATATATTTTTATTGCTTTCATAATTGTATTAGTGAGGGCTCTTGATTGCCAGTTGTAGAAACTCAACTCAAACTGACTTATGCAAACAAAAAAACGTAAAACCTATTAGCTCAAATAACTGGAGAGTCTAGGGATTATGATGTTCCAGACTTTCCTAGGTCTAAGAGCTCAGTCATCAGGACTTGAAGATGTCTGTGTGTGTGTGTGTGTGTGTGTGTACATGCATGTGCACACACACATGCATTCTTCTTCATCTCCATCCTTTAGCAATGCTTCCCTGTGTTGCTTTCCTGACTTCATACTCAGGTCTAGACTTACAGCTCATTGCAGATGCAAGCAGAGCTTTTCTGCCATCTCCTACAAAAGTGCTGACTTGGTTAAGTCACATGCTCATCTAGAACCAGTCACTGAAACCAGACAGATGGAACATAAGGATCAGCCAGGCCTGAGTCACATGCCCAGGCCTGTGTCACATGCCTATCCCTGGAGCCAGGGTTGGGGGCCCGCTTCATCCACATCACAAGGCTTCAGAATGTGGAGGACTGTGTTCTCAAAGGAAAACGGAGGAGCAATGTTGCTGCACAAAAAGAATCAGAAAGGTTCACTATAGCCTCACACAACCCAAATCTGTAACTTGAAATTTTTTATATTTCTGATTGTAAAAGTAAAGATGCTTATTGTAGAAAATTTAGAAAATACCCAAAATTATAATGAATAAAACAAAACAACAATCACCCAAGGTATAATTACCAAAGAGTTCATTTCGTTGTGTTTCTTTTGAATCTTTCTTCTCTGTTTATTCTTTTTTTTTTCATTATATGATTTAAGATTTTACAATATTTGGTAGGTTTCTATCTAGCTTTTTCACTAATCATAACACAAGCATTGTCCCAAATCATTATCAATTCTTTGGAAAGATACCATGTAATGGTAACATAATGTTCAGTCAACCCTATATATGTACCATAATTCTGGATGTTTCATCATTCCTCTATTTTTTCCAGGTTTTTTTCCTATCATAAATTACTTGGTGATGATCTTGGTGAATAAAATGTCCCCACCTCTGATCACTTATTTAGGATAGATTCCTACAGATGGAATTACTACATTGAGGGGACAATCATTTTCAGGTTTGCTCCTTGATAGTCACTATTTTTCCAGTAATGATTTGAAAGTCCATCAAGTGGGAGAAATGAGTATATGACCTTTATTGGTAAACTTTGTTTTAGTGATAATGCTCACAGTTAGGACAAAAGAAGATGATATGTGCTCTTAGTACAAGCTTTCATGCAGTATTTGTTGAACACCTACTGTGTGCCAAGTGTGCTCTATTTGGTGCTAGGAATATGGAGTTAGACAAGACACAGATGCTGTCCTCATGGGATTTGCAGAGAAAGAAAGGGACACATCAGGGGGTCAAAGATGAAATCATTATACGTGCTCTAACAGAAATCTGCACAGGGTGATGTTTGAATGCAGAGGAGACCCTTGATCATATCGTACAATGGCCTCATGAAGCTCCTGCAAAGAGTTGGCAGATTCTGAGGCAGGCAGAAGAGAAGAGGACCAAGAGGGAGAGGCAGAAAGCAGGCATGCAAAGGGCTAGAGGCAGGAACCAGCATGAGGCAGATGAACCATGCTGTAGTTCATCACAGCACAGCTAGGGAAGGGTGTGTAGTGCAGCACAGCTCGGGAATCAGGGCCTCACAGGAATGGGAGACCACAGAGATAAACAAGAATCATTCCTGCCAAGAACCATGAACTTCATCCTCTGATGAAGAATGAAACTATGAAGAGTCACTACAGGACTACTCTGGGGCCAGATGTGATTAAGATTTACATTTTGGAAAGATAGTGGTAAGACTCAATGAAGGGTAAATGAAAAGGAGCCAAAACTTGATAAAATAGTCAGGAGCCTAATGTGATCCATAAGAGTGGTGAACTGGATTAAGTTAATGGAAGTGAGAATGGTGAGAAAGGGTGAAAAAGAGGTACTGAGCTGACCTTAGACCTTGATCCCCAACTGTGCTGTGAAAGGGGAGTGGAAAGAGGGATGGATTTCTGATGTCAGTTCCAGTGTGCTTCCCTTCAGCAAGTCACAGAAGCAGGCTTATAATGGAACGTGAAGGATGTGGAGGCGGGCCTGGTGGGTGTGAGGTGCTCATGGATGCTGTGTAAGCTAGACGTGCAGTCCTGGAGCTCAGCATGGGTTCTGGCCACAGGGGAGTGGCAGTGGCCAAGGGTTTGGATAAGGTCACCCCGATGGACTGTCCTCAGTGAGGAAAACAGGGGGCTGATGTCATACCTAGGGAAACGCCCACATTTAAGGGATAAGCAGGAAAATTATCTCACAAAGGATCCTGATAAGCAGGGGTCAGAAAGGCAAACAGAGAGAGCAATGGCTCAAGGAGATTTCAGGGGATGGGCGTGTTCAGGTGTTGCCTATCTCTTAAGAAGGTCAAATAAGATAGAAATGCATCGGTTGCCTTGTAATCATAATAGGAAATGGCAAAACCTAGCAAGTTTCAAACTCTTTATGTTGATAGAAACTAACCCATTTCAACCTCACAGTAACTCTACCAGGTAGGTACTCTTGGTACCCCCCCAGTTTATAGATGAGGAAACTGAGGCTCAAGAAAGTTAAGTAACACATTAAATTTACACCAGGATTTGAACCCTTGGCAGGCTGATTCCATAACCCTGGTACTTAATTCCTGTGATAAGTCACCTCCCTACTTAACCTCAAGGTTATTCGAAACTAAATCCATACTCTGGCACTCAGACACACACCTAGACACACATACTCACATACACACAGAGTTTGTGACACCAGAATTTAGGCTGTAGTGGATTGAGTGGTACATTAGGAGTGAAGAGATGGAGCCAAAGATTTATTGCTAGATATATTTTCAAGAAATTGAGTGATGTAAAGAAAGGAGAGGATGGGGCAAAGGACCACAGGGAGATTGGGAAGCCTTGAGCAGTTTGTAGGGTGAGATGAGAACACCAGAAGAGGGAGATTTGAAAGATCCAGCTGGTGGGAAAGGGGAGATTAAAATAGAATCTAGGGAATTGAAAAGGGGAGATGAAAATAGAATCTAGGGAATTCCCTGGTGGTCCAGTTGATTAGGACTCAATGCTTTCACTGCCAGTTGGTTCGATCCCTGGGCTGGAACTGAAATCCCACAAACCAGGCAGGCAGAGCAGGCAGAGAGAGCCTCTCTATGTTCAATCATTCAATCAAGTCTGACTCTTTGTGGGCCCATAGAGTATAGCCCGCCAGTCGCCTCTGTCCATGGGATTTCCCAAGCAAGAATGCTGGAGTGGGCTGCCATTTCTTCTTCCAGGGCATTGGGGGTCAATTTTTAAATCCTGAAGTCATTTATATATATATATAAATATATATATATATATTTATGTATTTTAGTACTTAATATTTAGTATTAAATACATATTGGAAATTAATAATTTTAAATTAATACTTAATATATATATATACAGTTAAAAAATGACACTAAAAGATACTTAACAGCTAGTACTCCTCCTGGGTCTCTGTAAAAAAATAAATAAAAATCAACTCGATAGGGCCTCTTATCTAAATCCTTGCTACTTCCCAGAATCAGAAGTATTTCTAAACTTAATAGTCACATTTGTGTTCCATAAATCTCCACAGCACATGGCTCAGGCATCTCTGAAGTCATATATCTTTCCTTGCCTTTTATTAGAATTATTTGTAACCTTGTCATAGCCTTTCCGCTAAATAATACATTCTTTGAGGAAACTGTGCTGTAATTCAACTGTGGGTCTCACTGAAGGCCTTGCACAAGGCAAAACCATGATACTCACAGTAGGGACTGAATGTCGTCAAGATGGAATTACTAATAAGTATGCAACTAACAAGGTGCCTTTTCCTTTAATTTTTATTTTACCAAATTTTATTTGGGCTCCAAGAAATCTAGCTTCTTTTTCTGAAATTATTATTGTTGTCATAAATTTGTGTAATCCAAGTTTGTCTTAATCACACACTAAATGCCATGACCTTTTCACCTTTGACATTTTTCTTAGGCTCTGATAAAGAAGTCACGTTGCAGGAGAAGGGAAGGAAGAAAAACTTGCTTTAAGATTGAAAGTATTAAATGATCAAGTAAATACCAGGAGGAAAAAAGTATTTAAAACACACACAAAAAGAATACATATAAATCAGGTATCCTGATTGATGAGAGAGGGAGAGAATAGAATTAATTAATCTTCTTGCCATTCTTGAAATTTGCAACTAAATGATCTCAGATTAGGGACCTTTCCCTCATTCTTTGCTTTTTCTTTAACTGAAGGATAGTTAATTTACAATGTTATGTTATAAAGTGTACAGCAAAATAATTCAGTTATACATATATATTATATACGTATATATTCTTTGTAGGATTCTTTTCCATTATAGGTTATATAAGATATTGAGTATAGCTCCTGCACCATACAGTAGGTCCTTGTTGTTTACCTATTTTATATATAGTCATGTGTACATGTTAATCTCAAACTCCCTTCATTCCTAAATGATAAAAACTCCTTCCATGATTGAAGGGATAGCAATACTAACATGGTCCTTGTTACTCCAGTGCTATAGCAAAAGCCATTCCCAGTGACAGAAGTGTCTCTGGTTGTGGCTTGTCTGCTGGCCCCCAGTGGTTAAAGTGACTGTGGAGATGGGGGTGTATACAGAGCAGGCAAGGGTAGGGGTGAGCATGAGGAAAGGGCCTGAGACACTCTGAAGAATGAAAATGGACAACAGGCATAAACCAAACAATCCAGAAGGAATGGTAATTCTAAGCATAAAGATTATAGCAACCTCTCCGCCATGGCTACCTCATTTCAATTCGAAATCAGATCTCTTCTTCTATCCCTTGGGCCCTTTAAGACAGAAATGTCTTGGAGATGTACCTGCAGGGGTTGAGTCCTTCTGTCCTCAGCTTGGAGGAGGGTGTGAACCCAGAGAGAATGAGAGAGAGGATGCAAGTGTAAAATCACTAGCAAAATGTGGTTGACAATTAACTTTAATTGACTTGCACATTAAAAAAATAAATCCTTGGCAAAATCATCATTCTCATCATCATTACCATCCATAGTAATTATTATTGTGTATTGTAATTATTCCTGACATAATAACCAGAACTCCCCACCTTTCTACTATAGAATGCCTTTAAGACTTATTAATGGGTCATAACCACTTCCAGATTTAATAATAATAGATAATGTTTGTTGAGTAATTATGATGCTTTATGTGCTGATCTGTTTGCTTGTATTAACACATTGCTTTTCCAAGCAACCCTTAGAGGTCAATCTATCTTTAGCCCCATTTTACAGACAAGGAGAGGAAGGCACTGATAGCTCAAGTGACTTAGTTATGGTCACCTTGTTAGTAAGTGGTGGAGATGCACTTGAACCCAGGCAACCAGTGAGCAAACATCTATCCTGTGCTGCTTCCCTCTGCACACGGTTTATTTCACTTAGTGGGTTTTCAACTTCATACTCAACCGCTCAGAACCAAACAGTAAGGATTTTTTTTTTTTTTACCATCTCTGTATCCTCCACAGTCTTTTGTACTTGTTGAAAGTTCAAAATTTGCTTGCTGCAAATTAACTATTTTAAAAGAAGTTGAAAGTATTAGTTGCTCAGTCATGACTGACTCTTTGCGACCCCATGGACTGTAGCCTGCCAGGTTCCTCTGTCCATGGAATTTCCCAGGCAAAAACACTGGAGTGGGTTGCCCACTTCCTCCTCCAGGGGATCTTCTCAACCCAGGGATTGAACCTGGGTCTCCCACACTGCAGGCAGATTCTTTACCATCTGAGCTACCAGGGGCCTAAGTGAGTGGTAAATGGGGCAGGCAATTGGAACCCTGATAGGCTGTTTAATGAGATTATTGTTATTTTTAAGATAATAGCATTGTGCTAATATTAAAGAGTCCTTAGCCTTAAAAAAAAATGAAATATTGCAGCAACATGGGTGGACCTAGAGAACAGGTTCCTCTGTCCATGGAATTTCCCAGGCAAAAACACTGGAGTGGGTTGCCCACTTCCTCCTCCAGGGGATCTTCTCAACCCAGGGATTGAACCTGGGTCTCCCACACTGCAGGCAGATTCTTTACCATCTGAGCTACCAGGGGCCTAAGTGAGTGGTAAATGGGGCAGGCAATTGGAACCCTGATAGGCTGTTTAATGAGATTATTGTTATTTTTAAGATAATAGCATTGTGCTAATATTAAAGAGTCCTTAGCCTTAAAAAAAAATGAAATATTGCAGCAACATGGGTGGACCTAGAGAATATAATGCTTGGTGAAATAACTCAGAGAAAGACAAATACTATAAAGTAAAAGTCGCTCAGTGTTGTCCGACTCTTTGTGACCCCATGGACTATACAGTTCATGGAGTGGGTAGCTGTTCCCTTCTCCAGGGGATCTTCCCAACCCAGGGATCAAACCCAGGTCTCCGCATTGCGGGTGGATTCTTTACCAGCTGAGCCACAAGGGAAATCCAAGAATACTGGTGTGGATAGCTATCTTTCTCCAGTGGATCTTCCCAACCCAGGAGTTGAACCGGGGTCTCCTGCATTGCAGGCAGATTCTTTACCAACTGAGCTATCAAGAAAACCCTATATAATATCATTTATATGTGAAATTAAAAAAAAGAATCTATATACAAAATGGAAGAGGACTCACAGAAAACAAACTTATGGTTACCAAAGGGGAAAAGGAGGTAGAAGGAGGGATAAATTAGGGATATAAGATTCACAGATACAAACTACTACATAAAATAGATAACCAAAAAAGATTTACTGTATAGTGCAGGGAATTATACCCAATGTCTTATAATAACCTCTGGTGGAATATAATCCACTGAAAAAAACCCACCCAAACCACTATGCTGCACACCTGAAACTTACACAATACTGTAAACAACCTATACTTCAATAAATATTTTTTTAAATGAGTCCTTATAGTTTAGATAATATACTGAACTTTTTATGATGAAATGTGTGATGCCTGATGGAGGAGGAAATAGCAACCCACTCCTGTATTCTTGCCTGGAGAATCCCTTGGACAGAGGAGCCTGACAGGCTGCAGTCCGTGGGGTCACAGGGAGTTGGACAAAACTGAAGTGACTTAGCATAATGCCTGAGAGTCCCTTCAAAATTATCCAGCAAGAGCTGGTAGGTGGAGAGTGAGTGGGAATACAGAGGAAGCCAGATTGGCCAAGCAGCTAATGATTGTTGAAACTGGGTAGTGGGACCCTGGGGGCCCATTATACTATTGTAGATGTTTAACTTTCTCCACAATAAACAGTGTTTGGTTTTCTAAGTTGTTTGTGGTATTAAATCAAGTGGGAAAAACCATGGGAATGACTGAAGGTAGTGGGCAGCAAGATCTACGCCCCAACAAGCTCATCAACAAGCTTAAACTTGACCCAGCTCCCCTAAATGCTCCGGACCCAGCATCTTTCTCGCTTAGCATGAGAGGTTTGCCCTTGACATATTTCTGAGGTTCTCCAGAAATATGTTCAGCTCCAAAATGTTGATGACCTGATATGGGCGCAATAGTTAAAAAAACAAACACCAACTCTTTGCCCTTGTGGCCAAGAGGAGATGCTATGTGTATGTGCGTGTGTGCGTGTGTGTGTGTGTGCATGCATGTCTGTGTGTGCGCGTGTGTGTGTGCTCAGCCCCTCAGTTATTTCTACCTCTTTGTAACCCCAAGAGTTGTAGCCCACCAGGCTCCTCTGTCCATGGGATTTCCCAGATAAGAATACTAGAGTGGATTGCCATTTCCTTCTCCAGGGGCTCTTCTCAAACCAGGCATTGAACATGAACCTCTTGCATTGGCAGGTGAATTCTCTACCACTGAGCCACCTGGGAAGCCCTAAGAAGAGATGCTAAAGCCTCTCATACTCTTTAAACTTCTTTAAGCACTGCACCTCTGGCTTTCATTCCTTTTTCTCCTTGGTTGTGTGATTCTGGGCAAGTTATTGATATTTAACCTCTGCACCTCAGTTTTCTCATCTATAAAATAGGGTTAAAATAGCACCCCAAGCACCTCACAGGGCTGTGAGTTAATATGTACAAAGTGCTGAAAGCAGTACCTGGTATACAGTAAACACTTAATAAATGAGAGATCTTCTTTTTTTACTATCTTAATTCTATAGCTATTAAAACGAATTGTGATTCAATGAGGAGAAGTGATTTGGCCGAAGTCTATCCATTTTAATAAACAATGGAGCAGACACTTAAAGGCAAGTTTTCTGATCATAAATCCAAGGCTACTTCCACTCAAATTGCCCTCTGAGGGCATTATTATGAAAGATTGCAATTATGAAAAATTATACTAGACGACAATCTAGGAGGATAGAGTACTAGCCTAAGACTCCGGCAATCATCGGAAACCAAGTTAACATTTGTTGTTAACACAAAAACTTAGTCTGAGTTGCAGACTACGAACTCTGGGTCTTGGAGCCAGCCAGCCTCTCTCCCAGACAGCCTGGAGCCCGGCGTAGTGCAGAGGGAGAACGCTGGGTGGCTGAAAGGTAAATTACAAGAGGCAACAAGAGCAGCCTAACACAGGGGAGGGGATGGGCCATTCTTTTGTTTGCAAACTGAAAAGCTTCTTAACCAGGAACCCTGGGCCCCTTGGAAAGAACCGGTCTTCTGGTCAGGCTAAACTCAGGCGAGCCGTTTATTTTTCAAATAGTAGCAAATTATGAGTAATTTTCCCAGCAGCTCCACCATCATCGGCCTTAATCTGTCATCTCAAGATTATTTTTGTAATGATCCTTTTAGAGACGTTAGATGACAAAGAAATACAGTTGCTCTCTGTTTATTCACATAGAGTTTAAAGATATGCTGCTAAAGAAAAAGGCAAGTCACAGAGTAGAATGTGTCAGATGACTAAATATTAGGTGGCATCCTACAAAGGTATTGATCATTTGACCATTTTGACCAACAAAAAGAGCAATTTTAGATGGTTCCACCTAATATAGAACTACTTTCCTAAAAGGATACACATCAAACTGTTAACTGTTCATCTTAGGCAAGGAGGGTAGATTTGGGGACGGGGGAAGGAAGTAGGCAGGTTCACTTTCTTCCTCTTTTTGTACTCATTGAACATGTATTCAAATCAGTTCATGTATTACTTTTATCATTTAAAAATTCTTTTAAAAGTTGCTATTTGCCAATTTTAGCTGTGTCAAGTATTTTCTGAAAGAAACTTAGGAATTAAAAAATACTTATGTCAAATTAAGCATTCCTATCCTCAAATACTTTTACATTTTGCATATCCCTGCATACACACTTCAGATGTCACTAACTTTCAGGTTCCCCCTCGACTGATTTTTTTTTCAATTGAAGTATAGTTGATTTACAATGTTGTATTAGTTTCTGGATGGACCTAGAGATTATCATACTAAGTGAAATAAGTCAGACGGAGATTTGTAGTTATTTTTTTGGCTGCACCACATGGTTTGTGGAATCTTAGTTCCCCAATTAGGAATTTGAACCTTTGGCTGGCAGTGAAAGCATGGAGTCGCAAAATCCTAACCACTGGACCGTCAAGGAATTCCCTAGAGTTCTGTGTTCTATCATCAATTTGACCTATCCATTTACTTACTTTCCTTATTTCTTTATTTATGAGGATAATGGGGATAATTTTCTTTATATTTGTTTTCGAATGGAGGCAACAAACATTTCTAACCTCTGAAGGCTAAGTTAGGGGTCCCACTATGTGTTTCAATTGGTGTGACTGCTGATACACCTTTTGGATCTTAGGACTTTTCACTCTGTATTATAATCGCCCATTTACCTGTCTGTGTCTCCCAAGCTACCCCATCCCCTGCTTCCACCAGAACAGCAACTGGAAAATCACCACCACATTCACTCACTGAGCCCTTAGCACAGAATGTCCAGCGTAATAGGGGCTCATCAACATTCAGTAAATGAATGAAAGCTTACATGTCTTGAGGGTGACAACTCTTTTCATAAATTGTTCATTTTTATCTTAAAAAAAAAATCTGTGCCATGTTTATAGCAATGGCAGAGCAGAGCTGTAAAGAATTACTCATGTAATGGTTCAAGGGCGAAGAGCTAAAAGCAAGTCAGAAACTTGTTCACGTTTTGTTCAAAGCCCACTAACATTTCAACATGTATTAAATGTTAATAAGCAGCTATCTGGGTCAATGGGTTAAGTAATAGCGGTGGTAGAAGGTGAGAGGTGAAGAAATACATGAAAATTGCATTCACGGATGACGTGGTTCACCAGAGCGCAACTTGTAGAATAACATGCAAATGATTTAATCGTGTTATAGTTTTCCCTTTTCCTGTACAGCAGGCTTGGTAATGTGACAACATTCTCTTTACTTGGGCGTCTGCCGAGCCTGGTAAAATCTGAAAATATCAAAAAGAAGCCAAGAGGTGGGTCACCTTCTTCTCCTTAGTGGCAGGAAAAAAAGAAATCACTACATTTAACACAAGTTTCAGGAGCTGGTGATCCAGTTTGTGGCTCATCCTTCCCTACTCCACATATTTGACCATTTGTCTGCATGTTCTCATCAAGGCCGAGGAAAGAAACAAAGAGGTTTTGTAAGTTACTGCTCCTTAATGCAATATGTGTGTGCTAAAATCACTTCGGTTACATCTGACTCTTTGAGACCCTATGGATGTAGCCCCACCAGGCTCCTCTGTCCATGGGATTCACCAGGCAAGAATACTGAAGTAGGTTGCCATTCCCTTCTCCAGGGGATCTTCCTGACCCAGGGATCGAACCTGTGTCTCCCACGTTGCAGGTAGATTCTTTACCATCTGAGCCACCAAGGAAGTTCTTAATGACAATACAATGACCATACAAAATGATAATAACTAATGGGGCTTCCCTGGTGGCTCAGAGGTTAAAGTGTCTGCCTCCAATGCGGGAGACCCGGGTTCGATCCCTGGGTCGGAAGATCCCCTGGAGAAGGAAAAGGCAATCCACTCCAGTATTCTTTCCTGGAGAATCCCATGGACAGAGAAGCCTAGTACATTACAGTCCACGGGGTCGCAAAGAGTCGGACACGACTGAGTGACTTCACCTTCAATGGATTTTGAGCACTCATTGTGTGCTGAGTACCCTATTAAAATCGTTGGTCAAGGGGAGAGGGTGGTTTTGCCCACTAGGGGACATAAACTTTGCTTTGGATTAATTGTCTCATTTAACACTCAAACCCCCACTAGGAGATTATTGTCTCTCTTTTACAGATTGGGTAACTGAGGCATAGGATGGTTAGGCAGCTTGCTCTAGACCACACAGCTAGTAAGCAACCCAAGGCTGTCTGACTCTGGAGGCCCTAAACTTGGCCATGGAGTATTGGTGGAAAAGGAGCAGATGCTCTTAAGTTTGCTGTGCATTTTACGATTGCATGGTAGAGGACTGCTGCCATAGGGCCCTGGGATCCATCACTGGCACCCCCTAGGAACTTGGAAGCAAGTGACATCTCTTTGCTCAAAAACGTGAACTATCTCTAAGTGTACTTAGTACTCTTCGTTCTATTTCCTATTAAAACAGTCCAACTGTATTGTTTTTATGATGATTATACTGATTTGTAATTAACAATAGTTATATTGAATGAAAATAACTTATAAAGCAGTTTTGTATAGTTCTCCACTAAATGCAGCCTTTCCTCATTCTATGGCCTTTTTCTTCAGCATTACATCTCAATGAGCAGACTGTTTTCCAAGTTATATGAAATTCATGAAGCAGCCTTATAGACCTTATCAGCTGTCATTTTCCATATTTTACAAGAATTGAAATTTTAAGTATTTCAGTGCAGTGCTGTAGTACCAGACCCAGCAAGAGGATATTTCACACGGTTGTAATTGTATTTTATACATAAGGGCTACCTTTCCCCTTCAAAATCCTCAAAGGCCTGTCATTGGCGGACTCTACTGAAAATCATACGTCCTTCCATGAGATCAAAACAGGTCCCATATTTAATAGGCCAACATAAAACATACTAGAAATATTAGTGTGTATATTATGTTTTTTCTTCCTCTCAGTGGGTAATGTTTCTTTTATATTCCTACCTCTTATCATGATCAGATTTTTTGTTTATTGACTTATTACCACATTTGACTTGATAGTTTTCATCCCATATAGCTAATGATATTCTCAGCTATTGTTAGCAGGACAGAATAGGGATCTCTAAGATCACCCAGACCCCCAAAATATATCTGAAGTATTACTATCTCCATATTAATGCCCAGACTTTGTAATACTGCTCCAATGTACTGCAGTAGTGCTTAGTTAGACTTGGTGAAAAGAGGAAAAGGAAAAGACCCTAGGAAGTTCTTAAGGAGGAGGGGGAAGGTTTGAAATAACTGAACCACTGTCGTTTTTTTAATTATACTAGTTCTTAATGAGAGAGTATATTCAGTTCAGTTCAGTCACTCGGTCATGTCACTCTCTTTGCAACCCCATGGACTGCAGCATGCCAGGCCTCCCTGTCCATCACCAATTCCTGGAGTTTACTCAAACTCATGTCCATTGAGTCGGTGATGCCCATCCAGCCATCTCATCCTCTGTCGTCCCCTTCTCCTCTCGCCTTCAATCTTTCCCAGCATCAGGGTCTTTTCTAATGAGACAGTTCTTCCCATCAGGTGGCCAACGTATTGGGTTTCAGCTTTTCAGCATCAGTCCTTCCAATGAATATTCAGGACTGATTTATTTTAGGATGGACTGGTTGGATCTCCCTGCAGTCCAAGGGACTCTCAAGAGTCTTCTCCAACACCACAGTTTAAAAGCATCAATTCTTTAGTGCTCAGCTTTCTTATATTCAGTTCAGTTCAGTTGCTCAGTCGTGTCCAACTCTTTGCAACCCCATGCACTGCAGCACGCCAGGCCTCCCTGTCCATCGTCAACTCTCGGAGTTTACTCAAACTCACGTCTATTGAGTGGGTGATGCCACCCAACCTTCTCATCCTCTGTCATCCCCTTCTCCTCCTGCCTTCAATCTTTCCCAGTCTCAGGGTCTTTTCTAATAAGTCAGTCCTTCTTATCGGGTGGCCAAGCTATTGTAGTTTCAGCTTCAGTATCAGTCTTTCCAGTGAATATTCAGGATTGATTTCCTTTAGGATGGACTGGTTGGATCTTTATATTCAGTTAAATTCAGGTGCTCAGTCGTGTCCTACTCTTTGCAAACCCATGAATCGCAGCACACCAGGCCTCCCTGTCCATCACCAACTCCTGGAGTTCACTCAGACTCACGTCCATTGAGTCTGTGATGCCATCCAGCCATCTCATCCTCGGTCGTCCCCTTCTCCTCCTGCCCCCATCCCTCCCAGCATCAGGGTCTTTTCCAATGAGTCAACTCTTCGCATGAGGTGGCCAAAGTACTGGAGCTTCAGTATGAGCATCATTCCTTCCAAAGAAATCCCAGGGTTGATCTCCTTCAGAATGGACTGGTTGGATCTCCTTGCAGTCCAAGGGACTCTCAAGAGTCTTCTCCAACACCACAGTTCAAAAGCATCAATTCTTCGGCATTCAGCCTTCTTCACAGTCCAACTCTCACATCCATACATGACCACTGAAAAAACCATAGCCTTGACTACACGGACCTTAGTCGGCAACGTAATGTCTCTGCTTTTGAATATACTATCTAGGTTGGTCATAATTTTTCTTCCAAGGAGTAAGTGTCTTTTAATTTCATGGCTGCAGTCACCAACTGCAGTGATTTTGGAGCCCCAAAAAATAAAGTCTGACACTGTTTCCCCATCTTTTTGCCATGAAGTGATGGGACCAGATGCCATGATCTTTGTTTTCTGAATGTTGAGCTTTAAGCCAACTTTTTCACTCTCCTCTTTCACTTTCAACAAGAGGCTTTTTAGCTCCTCTTCACTTCTGCCATAAGGGTGGTGTCATCTGCATATCTGAGGTTATTGATACTTCCTCTGGCAATCTTGATTCCAGCTTGTGTTTCTTCCAGTCCAGCGTTTCTCATGATGTACTCTGCATATAAGTTAAATAAGCAGGGTGACAATATATAGCCTGGACGTACTCCTTTTCCTATTTGGAACCAGTCTGTTGTTCCATGTCCAGTTCTAACTATTGCTTCCTGACCTGCATACAGCTTTCTCAAGAGACAGGTCTTTATATTAGGATATATAAATTGATGTAGCCACTATGAAAAACAGTATGGAGATTCCTCAAAAGACTATAACTAGAACTACTGTTTTATCCAGCTATCCCACCCCTGGGTATATATCTAGAAAAAAATAAGAACACTAATTTCAAAAGATATATGCATTGAAATGTTCATAGCAGCACTATTTATAGTAGCCGAGATAGGAAGCAACCTAAGTCCATCAACAGATGAATGGCTAAAGATGGGTTCTATATATATATATATCATGGAAATTAGCCATTAAAAATAATATTCTGCCATTTGCAGCCATGTAGATGGGCCTAGAGAATATTATGTATAGCGAAGCAAGTTAGAGAAAGACAAATATTGTATGATGTCACTTATATGTGGAGTTCAAAAAATAAAACAAGTGAGTATATATGAAAAACAGAAACAGACTCACAGACATAGAGAACAACTAGTGGTTACCAAAGAGGAGAGAGAAGGGGTTAAGGCCAAATTAGAGGTGTGGGATTAACAGATACAAATTACTATGTATAAAATAGATAAGCAACAAGGATATATTATATAGCACAGGGAATTATAGCCATTATCTTGTAATAACTTTAATAGGATATAATCTGTGAAAATACTGGATATGCTGTATACCTGAAACTAACTTGTAAATCAATTGTACTTCAATAAAAAAGAGTATTAGGATAAAATAACATATGTCCTTTGTTTTGGAGAAGGGCATAGCAACCTACTCCAATATTCTTGCCTGGAGAATCCCATGGATGAGGAGAATGGTGGGCTACAGTTCATAGAGTATTAAAGAGTAGCACACGGCTGAAGTGACTTGGCATGCACACATCCTTTATTTTAACAAAATAATTCAATTTCCTGGGTGATCTCTTACTCAAATCTAATATTAAGTTAACATTAAACCACATCATTGAACAAAACCTAAATTAATACATATTTTATCTTTTAGTTTCAGGAAGAAAATAGTAACAAATATTTAAGTTAGAAACCTCAAAACAACTTTGTGTCTTGCCACTACCCCTCCCCCACTTCTCTAATCCATTCTGCACTCTGCAGGGAAAGTTATCTTTCTAAAATAAAAGTATGTTAATTTCAAGGCCTGTCTCAAAAACCTGCGATGAATATCACTCTTACCTAAAAATAATGCTCCAGTGCCTTAACATGGCATTCAAACCCTTCTAGATTTGGCTGTAATTTAACTTTCTAGTCTTATTTCTTGCCAATTCTCACTTCTTTTTATTTCCCTCATCACCCAAGAAGCTTTCATTCCAGTCATAGCAGACCATTCAAGGCTCCTCAAACATGTGTGCTATTGTTAGGCCCTTTACCTAAATGATCCTTGTCATTTTACCATCCATTTCAACCCATCCTTCTGGGCCCAACCTAAAGAATACCCTTCTCTCATTCTTTTCTCAACAATAGAATCCTTTAAAACATCCAATAGGTATTTTTGGTCACTTACATAGATATTTGTAGTATATACTAGTCTCTGGGCTCAAATTTTATCCAATTTTTATAACATAGAATTATGCCTGTAATTGGGAAGCAAGAAATGTTTGACTTGAATGAATTGATCATAAGGGGTGTGTTTTGGGCACTAATTTGCCTGAAGCAGCTGAGATTATTGTCTACACTGGCCACTCTTTGCATTTGGTGTATTTTGAAGGTGTTTAGGAGTAAGTGGTATGAAAAAAAATGTCTTGAATAGGTCATTTCCACCAATAACTGTGAGATCTGATTCCTTTACCATCAAGTTTATATCAGTTCAACAGCATTCCCTGAGTCCCTCAACCCCAAGTATCCCACCTTTAGGCTAAAGATGCTTAAAAAGCAAAAAAGAACTTTTCCCACTTTTGTTTTCCCAGAAAAGCCACTTCCTTTCAGTAACTCCAGTCATACAGTAATTATTATATTGGTACAAGGATTTTGGACTCAGTGCCATACAATTTTCATTATAATTTGCAAAAACCTGGCAATTTAGCAATGTCTTTACTCTTCATGGAACAGCACATAACCCATGATAAAAACATTTGGCCTAAATAAAGCCCACTTGGGTATATTGTACTTAGGAATTTGTAAACAAAGAAATTTCAGCTTTTCAGAACCTTTATGAAGAAGCAGCAGCCATATTCCTTCAGGCTCCTACTCTCTTGTTTCTCTCTTAAAGACTCCCTAGGCCCTAAAAATGGAACAGCAGAGATTGCTTTCCTGACTCCAAATTTAAGGAGGACTGAGTAGCTGCTGAGGTACCAGTTAGATTTAAGCCTGGTTAAAGGACCCATTCCTAGGAGGGAGTCTACAGACGAACGTTGTTAGTCTTGAGAATGACCTTGAGGCAAGAGTCAACAGCTCCATAATCTCCACGTACCCAGCAGAAACAAATGTAAGAGCAGACTGGTGGGTAGAAGGTGTGGTTACCTTTGGGATATAAGAGGTTGTAGCCCTTTTAAAAGGAACAAACCCTATCCTACCAGGCAACAGTTCCTGGGTAGGAAACAGGGGCCCATTTTTGCTCAGAATTTCCAATTTTCTAAGAGAAGCTGAAAATCTAGATTTCGGGCCAAGGGATCTCCCTATTGGGAAACTAACCAAATTTTATTTTCAAAGGTCAGGTAGAGAAGTCAATCTGCAGGCTGGATGTGGCCTGAGGCTACCAATTTGCAATCCTGGTCTTCAATTCAGTTCAGTTCACTTGCTCAGTAGTGTCCGACTCCTTGCAACCCCATAAATCGCAGCACGCCAGGCCTCCCTGTCCATCACCAACTCCTGGAGTTCACTCAGACTCACGTCCATTGAGTCCGTGATGCCATCCAGCCATCTCATCCTCTGTCGTCCCCTTCTCCTCCTGCCCCCAATCCCTCCCAGCATCAGAGTCTTTTCCAATGAGTCAACTCTTCACATGAGGTGGCCAAAGCACTGGAGTTTCTGCTTTAGCATCATTTCTTCCAAAGAAATCCCAGGGCTGATCTCTTTCAGAATAGACTGGTTGGATCTCCTTGCACTCCAAGGGACTCTCAAGAGTCTTCTCCAACACCACAGTTCAAAAGCATCAATTCTTCTGCGCTCAGCCTTCTTCACAGTCCAACTCTCACATCCATACATGACCACTGAAAAAACCATAGCCTTGACTAGATGGACCTTTGTTGGCAAAGTAATGTCTCTGCTTTTCAATATGCTATCTAGGTTGGTCATAACTTTTCTTCCAAGGAGTAAACGTCTTTTAATTTCATTGCTGCAATCACCATCTGCAGTGATTTTGGAGCCCCCCAAAATAAAGTCTGACACTGTTTCCACTGTTTCCCCATCTATTTCCCATGAACTGATGGGACTGGAAGCCATGATCTTTGTTTTCTGAATGTTGAGCTTTAAGCCAACTTTTTCACTCTCCTCTTTCACTTTCATCAAGAGGCTTTTTAGTTCCTCTTCACTTTCTGCCATATGGGTGGTGTCATCTACGTATCTGAGGTTATTGATATTTCTGCCGGCAATCTTGATTCCAGCTTGTGTTTCTTCCAATCCAGCGTTTCTCATGATGTACTCTGCATAGAAGTTAAATAAGCAGGGNAGGAGTAAGCGTCTTTTAATTTCATGGCTGCAGTCACCATCTGCAGTGATTTTGGAGCCCCAAAAAATAAAGTCAGCCACTGTTTCCACTGTCCCCATCTATTTCCCATGAACTGATGGGACCGGATGCTATGATCTTCGTTTTCTGTATGTTGAGCTTTAAGCCAACTTTTTCACTCTCCTCTTTCACTTTCATCAAGAGGCTTTTTAGTTCTTCTTCACTTTCTGCCATAGGGTGGTGTCATCTGCATATCTGAGGTTATTGATATTTCTCCCTGCAATCTTGATTCCAGCTTGTGTTTCTTCCAGTCCAGCGTTTCTCATGATGTACTCTGCATAGAAGTTAAATAAGCAGGGTGACAATATACAGCCTTGACGTACTCCTTTTCCTATTTGGAACCAGTCTGTTGTTCCATGTCCAGTTGTAACTGTTGCTTCCTGACCTGCATACAGATTTCTCAAGAGGCAAATTTATTGTGATCCACACAGTCAAAGGCTTTGGCATAGTCAATAAAACAGAAATAAATGTTTTTCTGGAACTCTCTTGCTTTTTCCATGATCGAGTGGATGTTGGCAATTTGATCTCTGATTCCTCTGCCCTTTCTAAAACCAGCTTGAACATCAGGAAGTTCACAGTTCACGTAGCGCCGAAGCCTGGCTTGGAGAATTTTGAGAATTTTTAAGAGTAAATAACTATAGATTTTAGTTTCAAAATCATTTTTAAAAGTATTAGAAATTTCCCATCTGCCTTTAGTATAATGAAAGAGAGGTGCAGGTGTAAGGTGACTTCCTGAAGGGCGACAGCAATAGCACTTGCTGCCTCTTTCCCAAGTTCATTGCAGGCGTGGGCTTATCGGGAGAAGTCATGTCTGAACTCAGCCTGCCTTGATTAACCTGACAGAGCCTAGCAGGACACTGTTTCCATTTAAAAGCTATTCCAGGACATTAGTAAGGTGTTTTCTCCCTGGGCTGGGCTTAGGGCAAGCTTTGCACGTTCTTAAACCTGACGGTATTCCTGACACACAGAGAAACAGATCTAAACAATGTATCTGACTCTGGCCAAATGGATTTCTTAAGTGTCTTTGGACTAGAGGTGGGGTCAAAGTGAAATCTCCCATGACAGCTCCAAATTCATTTCACTTTGATTTCAGACCAATTTCCATAGTTTTATTAGAGCTTAATGGTCTTCATTAAATGATCTGAATTACTTTCTCAAAAAGGCTTTTTTCTTACCAGTTTATGTAGTTGACATTTCTGCCTCCTTACACATTTTAATGTGAAGATGTAGGTGTCCTTAAGAAAGGACAGTCTTACTAAATATTGAAACTTATTCGTATAGAATTGAAATGACCTCTGTAGAAGGATGGTAGAATTTCATTTTATCATAAACTTGACCTTAAGAAAAATTAAATAAGATACAAAACATTAGTAACATCTTCATGTTTGCTTATAGGAAAATATCAGTAATATTGATTGGCAGAATTTACGGGTACAATAAATGCATGTAAATTTGGAGTTTTTCAACTTAAAATAATTTCCTAATAATTTTTTCTTATGATCCTGTATTTGGATTCTGGCAGGAAATAGCTGGGACACTCAAAAGGGACTTGGAGAAAATTTAATGAAAGGATCTTTTTACAGATGTGTGGGTAGAGTTTGAGAGAGCCAACGGGAACAGAAATAGAGGGAGCTATTCAATTTTCTGAGTCCTGAAAGAGAAGGAAGAGGGCAGTTAGCAGAAACTGGAAAGAGTCATATCTATGGGAGAGGAGGCCCTGTAAAAGAAGCTGTGGCCAGGAGTGTTAGAATGTCCCACCAAAGCTGCAGTCCCTCAGGAGGAGGAAGCCAGAAGTAACATCCAGATCTTTCTCTCCTCCAATTCTCTGATCCTCTGTTGGTGCTGCCCATTGGGCAAACACAACCAGAAATCAGAAGACAAGGGAGCCTGGACAGTGCAGGCAATAGAAGTCACTCATCAGAGCACGGAGCATGCTGAAGAAAGGGCAGAGATGAGCTTAGAGGAAGATGGCTCTGTACAGTTTCCAGGCAGGGGAACATGAGTACCATGCATTTGTATTCAGAATTATTCACTTGAAGCATGAGTTGGGCAAATCCAGTTGGGATCTGTGTTCCTCTTAGAAAAAATTAGAATTTGAGCTGTCAGATATCAACTTATGGATCATTTATAATTCCACATGATTGCATTTAACTTTTTTCCTCCTCTCTGTCCAGATTACAATTCCAAGACCTTCTGTGGCATCTACACAGTCGACTTCGGAAGTTTTCATTATGGTCAGCAGCCAGAAAAGAAAGACCTTCATACCACTGAGCCTACTGTGGAACTTTACTCTCCAAGGGAGAACTTCTCTGGCTTGGTCGTGATAGAGGGTGAACCTCCTAGCGGAGGAAGCAGAACAGACTTGGGGCTTCAGATAGATCATATTGGTCATGACATGTTACCCAATATTAGAGAGTATGACAGATCCCAAGACCTGGGACCAAAAGACCTTCCTGACCGTAACAGACTGGCTATGAGAGAATTTGAGGGCTTCCCTAGGGAATTGGAAGAGAAAAGCATTGTTGTAGGGTCAGATAATGAAGATGAGAAATTAAGTAAAGGGCAGCATTATATTGAGATCTCCCCTCTCCCAGGAGACTTGGTAACAATGAAAAGGGATCACTCAGCTACTACTGAACCTCTTGATGTGACAAAGACACAGACTTTTAGTGTGGTGCCAAATCAAGACAAAAATCATGAGATAATGAAGCTTCTGGCAGTTGGATCTTCAGAAGTATCTCCACGAGTTATTGACCCGTATGTTGAAGAGCAGATAGGCCAGGTGGCAGCAATGCAAAAAAGTAAGATATCTAAGGAGGATGACATCAAGGGTGAAGACTTGCCCAGTCATTCTGGAGACCTCTCTACTTATTTGAACCAAGAGGGTAAGAGAGAGAAAATTGCCCCTAGAAATGGAGAGCTATTTAATCCTGTGTCAGAGAGTGAACACTGTCCCCCATCCCGGAAGGATGTGGTTAGGTCATCCTTTGTAACTAGACACAGCCGAATCCCTGTTCTAGCACAAGAGATAGACTCAACTTTTGACTCATCCTCTCCAGTCTCTGCAAAAGAAAAGCTCCTCCAAAAGAAAGCTTGCCAGCCAGACCTCGTCAAGCTCCTGGTAGAGAAAAGGCAACTCAGGTCTCTCCTTGGGGACCTCTCAAGTGCCTCTGATAAACTGCTAGAGGAGAGATTAACCGCTATTCCTGCTCCCTTTTCTGAGGAGGAAGTCTTCACCCCTTTTCAAGACTGGCCACAGACTCACACCTGAGCAGGTCAGCCGAAGACAGCTTTCTGGCACCCATCATCTCCCAGTCCAGAAAGAGCAAAATTCCAAGACCAGTTTCATGGGTCAACACAGATCAAGTCAATAGCTCAACTCCATCTCAGTTCTTGCCTCGGCCACCACCCGGAAAACCACCCGTGAGGCCTGGAGTAGAAGCCAGGTAATGCTGTGTCCTCTCCTTTGTTAAGTGTGCAGCATGATTTCTGTGTCTGCTTGATTATGTCAAAGGTTTCATTTCTTCATTGCCTGCTTCTGATCATCTACTTCCTTCCCTGTCTTTCCCAAGCCTTACAGTACAGCTCTCCCACTTTCTAGTAGTATGAACCTAAATTTCCATATCTGAAAAATGGGTAAAACATTTGCTTGATTGGTTTGGGAGGAGGAAATCTGGTAGCATATGTCAAGAACTTTGTTTCTTGCTTATAGCATGCGACAAAGGTTCTCTTCCCCAGTCCATTTTAACGAGATAGTTGGTAATTTTCTAGTTTTGTCTAATCAGAATCCCGTTATAACAGATGTCATTATGATGTCAAGTTCTAGGGAAGAATACTTGTTTATAACTTGGTGAATGGATTCTGGTAACAGTTATATTTATCTGATGATAATGAATTAAAAAAAATCCTATAGGGAGTTTCCCTACATCTCATGATATATACAACCATACATAATAAAGATATTGCCTTAATATTTACTGTATGGTATGCTTGTTTATTGAAATATTCTTATTTGTAGTTGACCAGGGAATGATTTTATTTTGAAGAGGGGAAAATAATTGGGAAGTAATAAACCAATTAAGAGTGCTTTCCTTGGAGCCATTCCTCACTTTTCACAAAGTAGAGTGGTCAAAACCCTCGGAGAAGAAAGTGAAAGGATAGTCTTTTAACAAAAGCAAAGTGAACATCAAAATAAATTTACATGAAAATTATAGCCTGTTTTAGATAACACAATAGGCCTCCATCTGTTAACAAAGATTTTTAAGTATATTAAAGTGAGGTTCTATATCATTACTCAGCAGAAGTTGTTATCCTTACTAAAGTAAGTTCAGTTTTGACTTGCCTTAGGGTTTCTTTCAGGTTTGAAGGTAAACATTGGACTTGAAATGACCGTGGGACTAAACTTCAACAGGAAAAACGGTGATGAATAAACAGCAGTCATTTAGCTGAGACATTTTAAAAAGATGATTCCATGAACAGTATTCACATATCCCCTGCTTCTCTTTTGCTTGGGGTCTGTGCTTATCTATGGCTTGAGCTGCTTTGGACTCCAGCTCAAGTCCAAATCTTAATTATCATCTACTGTTTAGAACTTTGCATGTCCCTTAGAGGTAAGAACTTGGTAACTTGATAACAAAGCCAAACATGTGGCATTGTGTCAGATACTACACAGCTGAGTAGCCTGAAACTCGGGGAATTCAGTGGGAACTCAGCTTTCTCACACAGGTCCCGGCACAGAGGCATTGTCTTACTCCATTCTTCTAGTTTTACTATAAGATCCATGAAGTTAGGCTTAACCAGAATGAATTCCTGTCATTTGTCAGTATAGGTAGATGATGGGGAAGAAAGAAGAAAGAAAAAAAAGAGGGGAAAAAAAAACAGTAACTTGTTCTCACCCATGATGGTGATGTGGCTGTATATGTCCCCTGCATCCCGAGGTGCCTATACAACTTAGAAGTTTTTCTTCTGGTTCCTTCTGTAAGGGGTGGCATGTCAGCAGTTTGAGGTTTAAATTCTTAGACTGAATGGATTTTAGATAGGCCAAGACAGAAAGACATTTAGGGCAGAGGAGACACTGCTATTCATATGAATATTTTCTATATTTGGAATTTTGGGCCGAAGCTTGGTTGCCAGTAAGAGAGGCAATCAGTCCCCAAACCCAACTCTCCTGAATCACAGGCTATTGTGAGGGGCAGAAACTGAGGCCCAGAGAAACCAGTGACTATTCTTTTCTTTTGGAAATTATTAAAGAAGTTGAAATATATTTTTATCTGCAGTTCCTGCTTTGGTGAGTACAGTTAGTGTTGAAGACATATTGTAGAGTTTAATGTTTGCATAAGTGCATGTAGAATTCCTGTCCTAGAAGCCTTAAACAAAATAGTTTACTCTCATGTGCTAACATGCTAGAGACATTTCATTAAGTAAATCCTGAAATGGGAAGAGCTAATGTACTCTAAGAGGAAGGGGACCAACAACATGTAGTGCTTCTGGATGGCAGACATCCAGTTAAGTACTTTACGGCACTTGACTGCTCAGTAACCCTGTGAGATAAATAATACTCACATTCAAAGCTGGGAGAGGTTAAGTAACTTGTCCAGGGTTATACAACTGATACATGGAAGAGTAACTCTGTGTCCTGTTTCCTGATTTGGACTCACATCATACATACTACATATTGGAGAAAGAAATGGCAACCCACTCCAGTATTCTTGCCTGGAGAATTCCATGGACAAAGGAACCTGGTGGGCCACAGTCCATGGGGTCACAAAGAGTCAGACACGACTGAGCAACTCACACGCACACACATACATATTATGACTGGGGACATTGTGACTTTCTAGTCTCAACTGAAGTGAATTAAGATGAAACTAATTATTCTCTGTTCTTTTAAGGCTCCGCAGATATAAAGTCCTAGGGAGTAGCAATTCTGACTCAGACCTTTTCTCCCGCCTGGCCCAAATTCTTCAAAATGGATCTCAGAAACCCCGGAGCACTACGCAGTGCAAGAGTCCAGGAACCCCTCACAATCCAAAAACACCACCCAAGAGTCCAGTTGTCCCTCGCAGGAGTCCCAGTGCCTCTCCGCGAAGCTCTTCCTTGCCTCGCACATCTAGTTCCTCGCCATCTCGGGCTGGACGGCCCCACCATGACCAGAGGAGTTCATCCCCACATCTGGGGAGAAGCAAGTCACCTCCCAGCCACTCGGGATCTTCCTCCTCCAGGAGGTCCTGCCAACAGGAGCATTGCAAACCCAGCAAGAATGGCCTGAAAGGATCCGGCAGCTTCCACCACCACTCAGCCAGCGCTAAGCTACCCCAGGGAAGAGTAAGTCAGCCAGTAAACTCAGCAGATAGGAGCTGGGCCGCAGCTCTCTGAAAGGTGTGCGGTCTTCCTCCTAAATCTGATGCATGTGTGTCCCTGTACTGTCTATTTACAAAAGAAAAAAATCAGTGTTGATCTTCTCTCACAAAAGAAAGTAACACGATAAATTATTTATAAGAAGATATAAATATATGATAAGAAATTACCTAAGGCAGGCAGCAAGCAGATCAGGAATCACTGTCTTTGCGTAGGAAGGGGCCATCCAGCAAAATTGAAGGGGGTGAAACTGGTTAAATGAGCTCTCAGTTTTTAGATGCCTTCTAAACAAAAATGTTGAAGGTAGGTGGTAGATTGGGATTTTAAGGGGTATGGCCTGCTTTTTTTTTTAAGGCTCTACTCAAAGATTATATAGCAAAAGTCAAACTTCTAGTATTTGCTTTCCAAACTTCCCAACCTTGGAGAGTCAAATTTTAAGTCCAATATTAAGAGTATGTGAGAAGTGTGTGCTGGGGAGCCAGCACTTGGATGCATTGGACTGGTGTGTTTATCTAGTGTATTGAGAGTTCACACCTTTACTTTGCGTCATTCCTAGTACCTTCCTTGGATTTCACATTTTTTAAAGTTAGTGTTTGCACCTGATCCAGTCTCTCTTATTTTAAGACATTCTAATATGCTTTTAGCAGCACATGCTAAGAATTTAAAATCCAATTATTTTTAATCTCCTAATATTTATCTTTGGAGCAACGGTTCTTAGTATATTTTTATTGTGAAAAATAAGTGGTGAAACTTAGGTAAAGGAAGGAAAAGTCTAAATAGAACTACTTTGCAGGCTTTAGTGCTTTAGGGAGAGGGACAGAGTGTTAGAGTAATACTCTTCGAGATAGAAGAACCCTCCTCCCTCTGTTAGTTTCCTCCTTGTGGAAGGAACACTGACCAGAGCAGCAGACCTTGCTTCCTTAAACATTCTAGGTACCAGCTCTTTCTACTGTCAGCCTCCAAGACAGTTCAGGAAAGGACATCACTGTGGAATGTGACTTTATGCTTTCAAAGCTTTAGAAAGAAACATAGGAAGAAATTAGGTACGATGAGGCTTAAAATTATCAAACTTTGTATTTTATATGTTTAGCCAATAAGGAATGAGTACCTGAGGAAATAAATTTAGGATCAGTATTTATCTTTTAAGGTTTTATTACCTGCTTCTCTTATGTTTTAGTTTGAATATTTGGGCTTCTTGACCTGATTTACACTTATAAAGCCGTAAGGAGGATCATATTTGTTCTGATCTCACTCTTTGCTAAGAGGAATCAATCAAATTAGACTAGATTTTTTAAATGAGCTCTTTTATACTTTGTAGTTTTTGTGTTGTAAAGACCTAATTAAGGTCAGGTAAATTGGTCTGCTTGCTATTGAAATCTGCCTTCTAGCAAACATCTGTGTTTTCGCTTTGACCTTGTGTTTGCTGCCAAACCTAATATGGTTGAATTGGAAAACAGAAAAAGAAAGATATTTCCTCACCAAGTGAACATATTCTAATGCTGCATCAAAGCTGCCCTGAAGCTGCACTGACTGAACTTTTCTCACTCTCTTTATCTGTGTTGAGCTTTTTGAAAAAAAAAAAAAAACAAAAAACTCAAAACACTACTGAGGCATATGTGGTCTCCCATAAGAAATGTAGCATAATGTGGAATCTTAATTTCTCTCCAGTTTCAAGACTACAGAGTAATGCAGTAGATAAGACATATTTACTGTTTAACTAAAGCAACTGTAATACTGGAAGACCAATCCTTCTGTATTATATTGTATAATAGTTGCTAAAACACTACTTGCATGTCTTCATGGTAAATTATATAAACATTTATAAATATATAGAGAAACTTATGCTTATATAAACTCATTCTTTCTCATTCTCCATTTGTAATTTCAAGATCACAGATGGTGAGATTGCTTTTTATTGTGTGCCTCGTGTACACTTGGGCCTTGCCTGTCTTCATTTCTGAAAATCTGTTCTTGGCATGTGACACTTCAGATTTTTTTGCCTTCCTTGTATATAGTGCAAAGGTTGGCAGTCTTTAACAGGCCAAGATAGGTTATTTAATTTTCATTTTTAAAAAATTTTAATAGGGGGAAAAGTACTAGGACAGCTTGTAATACTGATTGAGAGGTTTGTCATGTTAATCACATAATTCTCTCCTATGGTTAGAGTGGATAAACTGGGTTGATAATTATGGGTCTACTATAAATAGATTTTTTTGTTTTAATCTCTTAAAAAATTACCATTCTGCTTTCCTCTTTTCATCTCACTTTGTCAGGGGCGAGGTGGAGGTAGGAAGTAATCTGTAATTAAGAAATTATCTTGTTTTTCCTGTTGTATTAGCAAAATTGTGCTAAAAGTAGCCAGCTTTAAATCCTGACCCCTCTAATCAGAAATGTGCTTGTGGTAACTATTCGAAAAACTGATGAGGCTGCAAACCGTATGAAGTGTGCTATTTTATTTCTTATGGGCACTTCTCTGCTAGAAGTTAAACCTGATAGTGATGACAACATGGCAGCTTAATGTTTTCTCTCTTTCTTGAGTCCTTCCATTTTTCTCCCAACTTTTCCACTGTGTTGCCCCTTTTTCTAAATGGCACTGACAAACTCAAGATCCAGAGAGAGAAAACTTTGCTGTGTAAAAATGTTTTATTTTGCACAAAGAGAAAAAGAGTTAACCAAAGATATTTCTGCTCAGATACTTTCAAAAAAGACTAATTATATCTCATGTATCAATATATCCACTTAAAAGGACTGTCTTGTATAGTGATTTACTCTGCTTTTTTTTACTCTGGTTTTAGATGTCTTGGGCTAAAAAGAGAAGTTGGCAGCCCTGAGCAAAGCACTTTTGGCACAAGGGTTTTTGTTTTTATTTTTGTTTTTATTTCTGTATGATACAGAAAATTAATTGGGTTTTGTTATTGTTCTTTTTAAATTTATTATTTTTTTTAGTGGTGGCGTATTTCACACTTCAGTGACATAGGTCATCCAAGTAATTCTGAACCAGTTTGGTTATTCTAAATGAGGGACTTGGCTATCCTTTAAAGTCAAGCCAAACTATATTAAGAGTAGTATGGGGAAGAAGTTAAAATTACCTTTTGAAAACCAAGTGCCTCCTAGATTCTCCTATCACAACAAAATGGTTAGTTACCTTGTCACACTTGCCCTTACCCTCCCTTGTCTAGTCTCTGGAATTACTTGGGTGGAGCAGAAGATGAAATTAGCCATAGCTCAGTCTATTTAGGTAGCTTACTCCTAAATTATGCTACCAAATCTCCAGGGTGTATAGATTGTTTGAAATATTAAAATTCCACACAGCAGTCTTTTGCACAGCTTAAAGGCATTTAACTTTAACGTATAGTGAACAAAGAATGAAAATTGGGTCATATCAAATTTAACTGTAAAGCAGATTTTAAACATGCTTGAATGGTGAGTCTTAAATAGACACTGTTACTCTCAACTGTGGTATGCAGGCTGGCCTTGCTGACAGCAGCCTAGTTACATTCTGTTTTTAAGTTGCATGTTGTGAAGTGAAACTTTTTCTTAAGGTGCAAGTTAATCAAGTCCTAAATAACTAGCAAAATGGTAATTGAGACCCACTGTTGCCATTATCCACTCTGTATTGTTTGCTTTGAAACACTAAACAAATCTCAGCTGCTTACTAACCCAGTGGACCAGGGTGCAGTCTTTGTGTCACTCTTAGCCACTACAGGAACTTGAGCTTCTTCTGTAACCATCAGAGATTCCTTCCAGGCCACAGATTTTTATGTGAATGTTTCTATGGTTATATTTAATTGACAAGGAAAAATGTTGGTGCATGTTTTATAAACCCAGACACAGATAGTTAAAACCATAACTAGTTTTTATATATCCAGTAGCTTTGAATTAAAAACAGATGCTTCTTCCCTCAAGAGCAGAGGACTCTTTGTTCTAGGAACTACATTCTTAATCTAACATTAGAATTGGTAATAGGAGAAAAAGGATCCAGAATTCAGAATTTAGTGACTTAAGGGAAAAATGCATCTTACTTTGGCTACTTGAAACACATTTATTGTAGATGTCTAGATTTAGCCTTAAAGATCAAAATTTTCACATTTTGAAACTTTTTCATTCCTTGATAAAGTGTGACATATGTTAGGGAACTATTTCTTTTGTCATGTTTATATGTTTTGGAATTAAGTTAAATGCATTCACTGTTTTAAAACCTGCCCATTTCTGTTTATGTGTATTTACCACACATGTGTTGGGACTTTGCCTAAAGGAGACATATTTCAGCACCTGTATCACTGAGGAGATAGAATGGTTGATGACAACTGTGTTAATTTTCTTGAGTTTGGTACTATAGACAGTTGTTCGCAGAACATCATCTGTGTTCTAACAAAGAATTCAGGATTAAGGCATGTAACCACTGTGGCAGTCCTCACATGTCAATATTTACCCAAGTTCAGAAATCACAGGTCCATATTTAGACCTTAACTTAGAGATGGGAACAAGAGGCAGTTCTAATCCACAGACCATACAGAAAGAGTAATTCATGGGAAACCCCAGGTGGTTGTTAGGACGTCCCACTTCATCCAGAAGAACTCTGGTATAGAATTCAAGGATGTGGAAGTAGTGTGGAAACATATCATTGGATATTCTCCAGAGTTTGGCTGTCTCTCTGGAATCATGAGAAATTTAAGCCAGTTAGACTCAGGAAACTGCAGAATCCCAGCACTGCTAGGGAGAACTGCAGGCAATAAATGGGGAATTCCTATAGTTCTTAGGTAACTCCAGCAAATGGGACAAGGATCCCCCTATTGATTTAAAGGGAAATTTGGATGCTACACACCTCAAATTCTTGAAATGATCATATTATATTCTTGACCCATCAGTATATTTTCTAGTTCAGTTGTGATTATCTGTTCCAAATTTTAAAACTAACATAATCTTGATGTTTAATTACTTCCCTTAAGCAGATCTGAAAATCAGAGTATGTGACAAGATCAAAGTCACCTTGACCTGATACACAATCTTAAAACACTAAAAAGTCAAGTAAAAACCTTTACTCAGTAATGATTTGATGTTATTTCCATAGATTTTGCTGGATTCTTGGTCTTAAGGAGACATGCAAAGGAAGTGAAGCCTTTTTCTTCATTGCCCTGGGAAACTTCAACAGGATCTGCCTCTTTAATTGAAGTGACAGTATGTGCACAGTGTATATCTCAGATGCTCTGGGCCAGCGATTCTGGTTTCCTTGACCGAGAGTAGGATTCCATGAGGCAGACCTTTGAGCCCATGTGACTGTAGAACTTGCTGACATAATTTTACACACTAACGATAGGAAATTTTCTCTTTCTTTTCAGTAGTTTAATATTGTTTCATGTTGTGTACATAAGTGTTCACTCACCAAGTTAAAAACACTGGGTAAACCTAATTTTTATATAGACTACCCCTGCCATATATTCCTCCCCTCCACCCCTTAAAATATACAGTTCAAATCCTTAAAAATTCCTGTACGGCACTTCACCATCCCTGGGGTCTGTCTGGGTGTTCTTCTCATCCACAAGGGATAAACAAACCTACCAGAGTATATTTTGGGGATCAACACAGGGAAGGGAAAACCCTTGGGATTTTTTTTTTTTCTAAACTATTCACCAGTTAGATAAATTAGTTCACCAATTCAGAAATACAAATAAAGGAAGCTAAAGGAAATATAACATGTACCACTGGGGCTCTGAAATTGGATTGTGTGAACTTGTGAACTGAGTAAAGAAAAGAACAGATGACCCAGGCTCACGCTTCCTCACTTCTCATGCACAGTTCCTGGTTCCCCTCCTGACTCCTTTCCTGAAATAACCAAGTGCTGATGTCATTAGGTCATTTACTTACAAGTTTACAGCTTTTAGGAAAAGAGAGTTGAGAAGCACCTAATTTTGAATTAGATGTAAATCTTGAAAGTTTCTAACTATTGGCATCTTTTAAATCAGATGGAACCACAAACCAGAAGAATTCACTCATCGAGCAAGACAAGTTAGAGTAATTTAACAGTTCCATAGTTTTCTCCCTTTCTTCTCTTCATGAAATCAGTGATGAGAAACTGCTCTTGAAATACCTCCAAAGGTATTGTATCTCTTTCCCCTCCAAGCAGCCCTCTTTATGCATTTTTGCTCAGGCAACCAAGGACATAGAGTATTGGCAGAAACATCTGTGCTTTTATATAGGCCATCTGTACATAAAAGTGTAATTATTTATTTAATTTTCCCATTTGTATCATATTAAAGCTTTGTACAGTGTTTTAAGTTCTGTTTTAAAATTATTTTGTATTTTATTTTTATAATCTAGTAATAAAATATTCATTCCGCATGCAAACTCTAGTTCTATTTGTGTGATGGTTTGGATTTCAGAAGTGGGAAATATTTTTCTAATTTAATGGTTATTGAATGCACCGGAGGTCACAAGATCAACAGGGAGCAGAAAGTGTTCTATAAATGCAGTACCACATCCAGAAGTGACCTAGAAAAAGCAGCGCTGGAATAGAAACTAGGTATTCATTTTTCCCCTGCAGACAACAACCAGGGTTCAGAAATGTGAGGAGAGGGTTCCCCATGAAATAAAACTGAAAGTGTTAAAAGCTCTGTTTCAACCCATCATTGTATCGCTGGTTGGAGGTATTTTTCCCTTCTCTGCAGGAAACGTCCCTATATCACTGGAGTGATTTCTGCTTTCCAGCATCCCCTCTTTTTCGTTGTCCTTTGAACGAAGGGACCTCTCAGGAGGCTTTCACGCGGGCACTGCTTCACCCTTCCTGATTTGGTTTGGCCTGGAATGTTAGTGCCATTTGTTTTTCTCACCCCGGTGTCCCTTTCTTGAGTTCTCAGTGAGCAGCAACATCCAAAGAGGTGATTCTCGTTATTTTTTTGAAATAAGAAAAATTAAGAAATAACAAGCTACCAGAAACTAATCATGTGTATGCCTATTAACTGCAAAGTAGCTGAACTATTAACCTTGTGTATCGTATTAGGAGTAATAAAGGCGATTCTGTGCGCGAGGTGGCCTGGGGCACTTTTAAGGGTTGTGGGCTGAGGATCCTAAAAGCCCCTTCGTCTTAAAGTCTTAAATGATCGATCGGTTGTTGGTGAGCGCTGGAAAACGAGTGGGCAGGGGATTGAAAACTCAGCTTTTGAGAAAGGCAAGGTCAAAATGAAGTTAAGCAAACTTTATCGTAATTTCTTTAGGGTAGTGACGATTGAATCTATAAAACTTGAAAGAAAAGAATGTGCTTATCGTAGAAGACGTCTCCGGAGCATCGTCTCCGGAGAATAGTTCACCTTTATGGTCCGGCCGCTCTCCCGGACCCTTGGTCTTCCCGCCGCTTCCCGAGTCCCGGCAGGTCACCCTTGGGCCAGGGCAGCCGGGGCCCGGCTTCACCGACAGCGGTACGCTCTTGGCGGGCCACCGGGCCTCTGGTCAGGAACCACGGACCCAGCCACGGCCTTGGGCCAAGGCCCAAGTCGAGCCCCAGTGCGGGGAAGCCCCGCCGTCGGCGGCGGCGGCCCCGGTCCCGCCCCCGGTCCCGCCCCCTCCGCCCCGCGGCCCAACGGTCGCCCAGCGGCGCCGGCCCCGCCCTTCCCAGGGCGCCCGTGGCGCGCCGGCGCCTGCGCAGTCGCCTCAGAGCGCCCTGACCGGGATGGCGGCCGTTTTGGAGTCGCTGCTGCGAGAGGAGCTGTCGGTCGCAGCCGCTGTGCGGTGGATCGCGCGCAGCGCCCAGAGTTCGGAGGTAACAGCGCCGGCACGCCCCCAGCCTGGCCTGAAGCTGCTTCCCGCGGGAGATACCGCTCCTCCCGCCCCATGCCTCTGGAGTGCCTGGCTGTCAGCCGGGGCCGAGTGCGCTCCAACTAGGGGCCGCTGCCCCGGCCGCCCGCCACCCTCAGCGCGCCCTGCGGCCCCGGCTGCTCGCGGCCCCGGGCTGGCAGCTGACTGACTCTCGCCCCTCGCCACTTCTCCCTCAGGATGACCCCAGGGAGGCGGCCGCGCTGAGCTCACTTCGGCCACTGCGGAAGGAATTCGTGCCATTCCTGCTGAACTTCCTGAGGGAACAGAGCAGCCGCGTCCTCCCGCAGGGCCCCCCAACCCCCGCCAAGGCCCCGGGCTCCTCGACAGGCTTGCCAGGGAGATCCGGGGGCCCGCCGCGGGGCGGCCGCGGAGCGCGCAACCAGCTCTTCCCTCCGATCGAGCCTTCGAGCGCCGCCGCTGCTGACGCCCCTTCGGCCCGCCGTGGGGGCAGGAGGCGGGGCCCGGGGCCGGCCCGCGAGCACTTCTCCCTCAGGATGACCCCAGGGAGGCGGCCGCGCTGAGCTCACTTCGGCCACTGCGGAAGGAATTCGTGCCATTCCTGCTGAACTTCCTGAGGGACAGAGCAGCCGCGTCCTCCCGCAGGGCCCCCCAACCCCCGCCAAGGCCCCGGGCTCCTCGACAGGCTTGCCAGGGAGATCCGGGGGCCCGCCGCGGGGCGGCCGCGGAGCGCGCAACCAGCTCTTCCCTCCGATCGAGCCTTCGAGCGCCGCCGCTGCTGACGCCCCTTCGGCCCGCCGTGGGGGCAGGAGGCGGGGCCCGGGGCCGGCCCGCGAGCGAGGCCGAGGCCCCGGGGGCCTGGAGGAGGGGGTTAGCGGGGAGTGCCTGCCCTGGGCCGGGGGCCGGAGGCCCAGGAGCTCTGGCAGCCCCAGCAGCCCCAGCCTCGCGCGCTCTGATCCTCCAAACCTCAGCAACCTGGAGGAATTCCCTCCCGTGGGCTCCGTTCCCCCCGGCTCTGCAGGGTGAGACTTAGCCCTCATCTAAAATATGGCTCTGCTAGGAGAGTTAAAAAATTAAGGCTGGGTGCTCTGTAGCAGAGCGTGGTAATGACAAGAAAGCAGATGGTGAAATATCTACCTGGTGAGGGGCATTTTGCAAGGGGTGCTAGATGTTATGGTGGAGGGGAGATGCTTGAAGATGCGAATTAGGAAAACCTATGGCTACTCTTCAACAGGACCAAGCCTTCCCGCAGGATCAACCCAACTCCAGTGAGCGAAGAGCGATCACTTTCCAAGCCCAAGACTTGCTTCACCTCACCCCCAATCAGCTGTGTTCCCAGTTCCCAACCCTCAGTCCTAGACACTAGCCCTTGGGGCAATGGGCTTCCCTCAGGGTGCAGAAGTCTACAAGAGGAGCGGGAGATGCTCAGGAAGGAGCGGTATGGCTTTGCTGCTCTTGGGGATGTCAGCTTCCTCTCGGGGGTGGGATTTGCAGGGCTTTTCCCTGTGATTTATTTGTCTCCTGGGAACCCTGGGTCTGTTTCCTGGGCTGTGGACATGTCTCCAAGGAACCCGAGTGTGGCTGTGGAGGGGAAGCCATGCTGACTGCTCATGACATTTCTCTTTCCCCGGTAGCTCTAAGCACTGCAGCAGTCACCTACTCCTGCCTGTCCCACCCTAGAATCAGGATCTCCTCACCCCAGTCGGACAGGACACCTCACAGCTGAACCCGCTGACCCTGCCAGAGTATCTTCCCACCACCGTCTGGAGCTGGTTGCCCTTGTCTACTCTTCATGCATTGCAGGTGAGTGAGAACAGAGCCCTGGAATGAGACACTTGTAGAACTACAGAGTAAAAGAATTGATAAGGTGTGTAGAACTGAGCCTTTGTTTTGACTGGTGTTCAATACCCTGGAGTTTTCTTTTTAACCAGAGAACCTGGTACCAAACCTCTTCTTGGAGCTTTTCTTCGTCCTTCAGCTCCTTACTGCCCGGAGGATGGTGGCTGCCAAAGACAGTGACCTTGAACCAACTCCAGGAGCTGTAGGTTGGTGAACGAGCCTCTTTTTGAGAAATGATGTCTGGAAATGAAATTGTTTTTAACCAACAGCTTGGTACTGTCCTTCTAGATTCCCTGGAAAGCCCTCTGTTCCAGAGTATCCATGATTGCGTCTTCTTTGCAGTGCAGGTTTTGGAACATCAATTTCAGTAAGTTTCCCGGCTGAGGCATTTGAACCTTATTCCCATTATTCACTTGATTCTCTGGCTACTTCGGGAGCATGCTTGTGCTTGACACAGATGTAGTGACCCTAGACCTTTTCCTACGTGTAACCTTCAGTTTCCTGTCAAAGCTATGAATTTAGCCCTTGAAAGAATCAAACTGCCCCCAGTAGTCTTGGTAGCTGACCTTTGGGTTTGTTTACTGTTTCTGCTTTGCTGTCGTTAGCTGCTCCTTAGGGTCTCGTTTCCTTTCCCTTTATCATCTTTAATCCTTGGCGCGTGACTTTTCGTTACGTACCTGCTCTGTGCTCCAGGTAACACACTGTGTGGTGTGCAGATGCCAGCTGCCTATTTGCAGTCTGTCCCATTCTCAGTCATGTGTGTTCTTATCCCTGTAGCGTTCTCTCCCACCTGGACAAAGGGACATTGAAGTTGTTGGCTGAGAATAGCGGTTACTGTGTTTCTCACCGGCTCTGCAAGGCCGCCTCCGAGCTGCCTATGAGGGCAGTGTTGCCAAGGTAGTGACCCCATCTTAGACATCTTCTAGCCTGGATCTGACCCTTCCCAGTCTCATAATTCAGGCGGCCCAGCTCACACCACTGTAGTGTCATGTGGCCTAAAACTCTGGACTAGAATAGGGGGATGAAGTTTTCTGAGCATGAACTCTGCTTTCAGTCCCTAATGTCACTGTTTTAGGTCTCTCTGGCGATGCCACCTTCTGCTCAAGCCGTCTCCTTTCAGCCAGAAACTGACAATCGTGCTAACTTCTCCAGTGACCGAGCCTTTCATACTTTCAAAAAACAGAGGTGATGAGAAAAGGGGACTCTGGGGGAGGGGATGAAGCAGCATCTTCTCCGAGATAGGCAGGCTATGTTGTTTTCATAGAAACTAGGTGTTTGGCACTAACGGGTATAGTTTAGTACCACGAGGCCCTTCCTTGCAAACATTTTAAGGGCCACTTAGCCTCATTCTCTTTCACACCCATGGACTCGCACCTCTGACAGTAGCAGCTTTCTAGCAGGTGTAATGACTGGCCCCAGGGTTCTCAGATGAGAGTGCCAGATCAGCCTTAACTGCCCACAGAAGCAAGTGAAGCATGTGGTGTACTGCTGTCGGGGGTGTGGGATTATCACATAGAGAACCTTGGAGAGGATAAGCATTGGAACTGTGAATTGTCCTGTCCACAGTTCTGAGCTAGAGAAGGCACTCCTGAGACTGAGTTAAGCCAACTGTACTTCAGTTGATCAGACATCTTATGTGTCTGCCAGGGATGTGTTTTATGAGGTACTTCGAGAGTGGGAAGATCGCCATGAGGAGCCTGGCTGGGATTTTGAGAAGGGCTTGGGCAGCAGGATCAGGTATGTGCTCATACACTGGTCACTTTTTCTTGCTTCCAGCAGTGAGCAACTTAGTGGTGTTTGGGTAACTGATTAGAGAAAGGCTTCTCTCCCCACCTCGAACTCCTTCTACATAAAGCTGTTTTCTGTCTTCCTTAATCTCTTAGTTACTGCACCTCTGCCTCTACTCAGAAGGGATTTATTTCTCCAACTCCTTCTACTCAGAAATTGTTTATACTTGCTCTGTGATTGCAAATGATTGATAAAGTGGAACACTCTTATTCCAGGTTGCATGAGTTTTGGCCCGTCACTGGCTTAGACCCTTTCCTACCTCTATTTTCTCCATCATCTAATCTGACAATACAGATAATTTTGCGTAGCTGGATAACTAGGATACAGAAAGAATATCCTCTTGTCCGGTGATCTCCCATCCACGCTGGTCATGAAGCTTACTGGCAGTCAGTGTAGACTGAAGATGAGAAGGGTGGTCTTACTTCATGATTGGTTAAGTGTCAGGTTAAGGGCTTCCCTGATGGCTCAGATGATAAAGAACCTGCCTGCAATGCAGGAGACCCAGATTCTGTCTCGGGGTCAGGCAGGAAAATCCCCTGGAGAAGGAAATGGCAACCCATTCCAGTATTCTTGCCTGGGAAATCCCAATGGACAGAGGATCCTGGCAGGCTACAGCTCATGGGGTCGCAAAGAGTCGGATATGACTGAGCGACTGACAGTTTCAGTAAGTGTATCTCTAGCCTTGAGGGATCTTGGTGCTAAGGAAAGTATCCTTTACCTTTTCCCATATCCTTGTGCCAGCCAGCTCTGGTAGAAGGCTGCTCAAGCCCCTGGTAGA
Source organism: Aepyceros melampus (assembly GCA_006408695.1). Classification (NCBI taxonomy): domain Eukaryota; kingdom Metazoa; phylum Chordata; class Mammalia; order Artiodactyla; family Bovidae; genus Aepyceros; species Aepyceros melampus. Next base: position 41,420 of record SJXQ01011976.1, on the reverse strand, counting down.
GGGCTGAAAGCCTCAAGGATTGGCTTGTTCTCTCAGCTCTTTCTCCGCCTCTTCCTCCCATCACACTCCATCCCTGCCTCTTATTCCTCAGAGCCATGATGGGTCAACTCTCTGCCGCCTGCAGCCACAGCCATTTTGTTCGACTTTTCCAAAAACAACTTCTCCAGGTAATTGCTCCAGCAAGAGATCTGTCTCCAGTGGACAGTATGTATTATAGGTGCCAAGGAATGGCTGGTACTTTGGGACAGGCTAGGAGAACAGGCAGGTCCTTGGCTGAAGAGTGAACAAGAGTTCTGCTCTTTGGTGGTGGTGGAAGCTTGGGAGCCAGAGTGCTCTCATTCCTTACACCTCCTGCCTCCGTGGGCCCCCTCACACACCCAGCTCTCCTGGCCATCCTTCAGTCCCTCCTTGCTTTCTTGCCCTTACTTTGTGGTGTGGTAGAAAGAGCACAGGGTTAGGTCTGGTTTCAAATCCTTGTGACCCTATGCAGATGTTGAATCTTAAAATTTCAGTTTCTTCACCTGTAAAAAATAAGAATATAACACAGACCTCAAAAAATATATCTATGGCACACAATATAGGGTGGGCATCCCATATTGTTCACTGCTTCCTCCTCATTTTCTTCAGCCCTTCTTTCCAGAAAAACTCACTGGTTTATCGATTTCTCTCCTCCTCCCCCTGCCCCAGATGTGTCAGAGTCCTGGTGGTGCTGGGGGCACTGTCTTGGGTGAGGCTCCGGATGTGTTAAATATGCTTGGAGCTGACAAGCTGGGCCGGTTGCGGCGCCTACAGGAACGGCTTGTGGCCCCTCAAAGCAGTGGGGGCCCCTGCCCACCCCCTACCTTCCCAGGCTGTCAGGGCTTCTTCAGGGACTTCATCTTGAGTGCCAGCAGGTAAAGGTCCCCTGTCTTGCCAAGAGTGAGGGCAGAGGCCCGAAGAGGTTTGTGTTCCCAGAAGGGCAAGAGTTTGCTCTCCTTGGCCTGGAATGTCAGCGGGTGGGACTGGGGGATGCCCGACCTCCTTCTAACCCACACTTCCTGCTTCCATTTCCCTTCTCACTCTCTCACCTACGAAAGTAAACTCCTTGTTCCTTGACCTCCTATGTCTGCCCTGCTGAGCCTTTCTGTCTGGAACACCACCTCTATTATCCTACCTGCACCTCTTCCAGTACCTTTTTTCCCCCTTCCCTTCATAGCTTCCAGTTTAATCAGCATCTCATGGATAGTCTGAGTTTGAAGATCCGAGAACTCAACAGCCTCGTCCTTCCCCAGCCTGAGCCTAGTGACGAGGATGGAGAGTCAGACGTGGACTGGCAGGTTAGAAAGCAAAGAAAGGAGGCTCTGCTTTAGAGGGGAAAGGATATTTTCAAGACGTCTGTAACAGATGTGGTTTTGTTCTAGAAGCCTAATGCTTAGGACCTCTTACTTCTTGATGGCCTGCAGGGTGAACGGAGGCAGTTTGCTGTGGTGCTGCTCAGCCTAAGGCTTCTGGCCAAATTCCTGGGCTTTGTCGCTTTCCTGCCATACCGTGGGCCTGAACCACCCCCGACCCGTGAGCTCCAGGACTCCATTCTGTCCCTGAGGAGCCAGGTGAATGGGGGTGCTGGTAAGGAGGGAGCTGGGAGGAGCCGCACGGCAATGGCGTTAGAAGGTTTTCCCCAGCCCCTGACTGACCCTGGCCCTCCCAGGTGCCCCCAGTCCTGGATGTGCGAGCTCTGCTGCAGCAGGGGCTGCGGGCCCGCCGAGCAGTGCTCACAGTGCCCTGGCTGGTGGAGTTCCTTTCTCTTGCTGACCACATTGTCCCCATGCTGGACTATTACCGCAGTACCTTCACTCTCCTGCTGCACCTGCATCGGTGAGTCAAGAGAGGGCAAGGCTTAAGAAAAGGGTGCAGGGAGAATGTTGCTGAGACTGCTGCATTTTGAAGAGGGCCAAGCAGCTTGTGCTTCCTGTGTGCTTCCATAGCTGTAGCTGACGCTCAGGGGAGAGGCCAGGCCTTGATCCACAAGGACAGACAGTGGGCACTTGTTTGCACTTTGATTGGCTCTTTTCTATTCCTACTGTTGCCCAGCTAAGAGTGACTACACATCTGGGCAAGGTGATGAGGCCTGGTTGCCTACACAACAGCAATCCCTTTTAGGTCTTCTTTTGAGAATCACCTTCCCAGTGATAGCTTTTTTTTTTTTTTTTTTTAACTCCATTCCATTTTTTTCATTGCACAGATTCCACTCACACCCTCATTTACCTTTTAGGAGCTTGGTCTTGTCAAAGGAAAGTGAAGGGGAGATGTGTTTCCTGAACAAGCTGTTGCTGCTTGCTGTCCTAGGCTGGCTTTTCCAGGTTGGTGGATGAGGTCCAGGTTGGGGAAAGGGGGTGTGACTTCTGTGGCTGGAAATGGGCAAAGGGAAAGTGTAAGACTCTGACAGAGAACCAGGGCAGACACTAAAGGCTCAGAGGAGGAAGGCTGGGGTTGCCATAGAGGAAGGTGGCTTTGAACCTGGTTGTCTAAGCCCTGGGACCATGAGGTCAGAGGTGTGATGAATCCCTAAAGTACTGGCTGGCACTGCTCTAATCTCTTGCCAGATTCCCACAGTCCCTGAGGACCTATTCTTTCTAGAAGAGAGTCAGTTGGATGTCTTTGAAGTGGACACAGTAGCCTCAGAGCATGGCTTGGTAAGTACTGGGGTTCAGCCAGAGCCATGGGGACCACAAGAGTGAAGGGCAGGCCCAGAAACACAAGCCAGAGTAGAGGCTGAAGTCTCATGTAATTCTCTAACCCAACTGCCCCATTTCTGAGAGGAAGGGAAGCTTGCCTTGCCCAGACTGACCTTTCTCTCCCTCAGGACAGCATGCCTGTGGTGGACCAGCAGCTGCTCTACACTTGCTGCCCTTATATTGGTGAGGATACTCTTCCCCAAGGGTCCTTGGTCCTTGGCCTGCCCCTTCACGAGTACCCAAAAGGCATCCCATGGGCCCAGCACCCTCGTACTTTGTTCTGTGCTTAGGCACTCCCAGATGCCTCGTTCTGTCTGTTCCACAAATGCTTAGTCTGGATGCCTGGGAGGGTGGGACAGTTCTGGAACTAAGCACTTGGGCTTCTCTGATGCAGGAGAGCTCCGCAAACTGCTCGCTTCATGGGTGTCAGGCAGCAGTGGAAGGAGTGGGGGCCTCGTCAGGAAAATCACCCCCACCACCACCACTGGCCTGGGAGCCCAGCCTCCTCAGACCACACAGGGGCTGCAGGTAAGGGGCAGGGTGGAAGCAGGAGCCACCCCATGGGTAAGGGAAAGGGAGCCCTTCCCTGCACTGCTCCCTCCTCCCGACAGGCACAGCTGGCCCAAGCCTTTTTCCACAACCAGCCGCCCTCCCTGGCAGGACCGTGGAGTTCGTGGCAGAGAGAATTGGCTCTAACTGTGTCAAGCATATCAAGTGAGTCTAAGTTGAGGGGGTTGGGAATGAAGGTGTTGCAGGTCCCAGGCTCATTTCCTTATCCTTTTCCCCCTTTTAACATCTTGTTGCCAAACTGAGGGGTGGGGACAGCAGGTGATAGAGGACAGGGGCCCAGTGGGATGGGGAGGGCTGAAATGGCTAACATTCTTTCAAATTAGTTCTGACCTGGTTTGCTTGACTTTGCAGCCCCTTTCCAATTCAGCCTTTCCAACTACCTCAAAATCTTGCTGTTCCTGCTGCAGGGCCACGCTGGTGGCAGAGCTGGTGCGCCAGGCAGAGTCACTTCTTCAAGAGCAGCTGGTGACACAGGGACCGGAAGGAGGCGATCCAGCCCAGCTGTTGGAGATCTTGTGTTCCCAGCTGTGCCCTCACGGGGCCCAGGCGTTGACCCAGGGGCGGGAGTAAGATGCCAGTCTGCTTGGATCCTCTCATCTCCACTCTTCTTAGCCTTTCCTTTCCTTTCTTTTTTTTCTTATATTGTTTATTCCGTGTCTTCTCCCACCCTGCTTTTGTCATTCTATTTTTGCCTGCTCTGTAGGCTCTTATCTTGGTTTTTAGAGGTTTAAGGACCCAAGTTTAGAGTTGAATTGGAAAGGCATGTGGTTGGGTGTCCAATCTCCTGGCATCTGGGCCAGAGAGCTGAGCATGCCCTCCCCTGTGGCAGAGCTCTCCCCTGTGAGTTGGTGCACTCAGGGACCCAGCTGATGTCTTCAGACATCACTGACCTCTGTCTCCTTTCAGGTTCTGCCAAAAGAAGAGCCCAGGTGCCGTGAGGGCACTGCTTCCTGAGGAGACCTCGGCAGCCGTACGTAGGAAGTAGTCCTGGGGGTGGTGGGAGAGGAGTGCTCTGGGCTGTGTGTGTCAACATGCACATGAGGTGGTAGGCGGGCCAGTCCTGGACTCGGGCATTCACCACTCTCCTAGCTTGCCCCTGACTCACAACACTTCTGTGTCACAGGTTCTAAGCAGTGCAGAGAACATTGCTGTGAGCCTTGCAACAGAGAAAGCCTGTGCATGGTTGTCAGCCAACATCACAGGTAAGGTCCAGGGAAGGGGAGTGACTGACCAAGTTTTTCGAGTGGACTGGCAGGAAGTTGGAGGCCACTTAGGGGAAGACAGGACTCAGGGCCAGTTGCAACAGGGAAGGGCAGGCAGGGGTTGGCATGGTGAGCCTATGCAGGGCTGCTTTGGTGACCCTTCTCTGTCCTCCCTCTGACTTGCAGCACTGATCAGAAGGGAGGTGAAAGCGGCCGTGAGTCGCACGCTTCGCGCCCAGGGTCCTGAGCCAGCTGCCCGGGGGGAGCGGAGGGGCTGCTCCCGTGCCTGTGAGCACCATGCTCCCCTCCCCTCCCACCTCATCTCCGAGATAAAAGTACACAGCTCCCTACTCCCTTCGGCTCCCCTCCTCCTGCTCCCTGCTCTTTTCCTAGTCGCCCTTCTTTCTTCCTCAGCTCCAGTATTTGTGTAGCAGCTTTCTGTGTTGTCCAACTAGTTTCCATTTTGTTACTGAATGGAGTTAGGCAGGGCTAAATGGAATTGAATGGTTTTAGTAATTGCTTTTCTATGACTTTTGTACTTGAATCACCCAAAAGGGTGAAAGGGAAGAGGGTAGATGTGAAAATTGTTGACTGAGTACATGGTACATAGATGATATCAGGAGTGGAGTAGGGAATGGCTATCTAGTGCAGTAGGAAAGTTCTAAGGAACAATCATCCCAGTATTGGGACAGTATTTCAGAAACACTCTCCAATATGGGAGATGATGCTTGTTTCGTTACAGGCAGTAAGAATAATTTATTCTTAATTTGATAAAAAGAATTTATACTGTCTAGAACAGGAATCAGTGAACAATTCGTGGGCCAAATCCAACCTGCTGCTTGTTTTTGTAAATAAAATTTTATTGGCACACGGCCATGTTCATTCATTTACAAATTGTCTGAAACTGTTTTCATGCTCGGCTGCAGAATGGAGTGGTTGGGGCAGGGACCTAAACTAAGTAACTGGCCCAGATCTGGGGTAGTAGTGTTGTAATAAAGATTAAAACTAGGGACAAAAGAGGACTGACTCAAGTTTGAGAGTATATAAGACAGAGAAGGAAACTCTCAGCAGCCATTAGCTACTGGTTTTCAATACACAGATGATTTCTGTCCTGAGGCCTCGACTCTTCTGAGAAAATGAACAGAGAATCATGAGGGACAGAAAATACCACATGTACGTGATAGGACATAAATGCTTTCAGAACTGGCTTGGTACGGCATCTCAAGCTCTCTGGCAGCACACTGTCCCTTGGCTTACCTATTCCATTTGTTCCCTCTGTTGTCCACTTGGTTGCTTCTCCCAGCTGTGCTGTCCTACCCTGCCCTGCCCAGATCCCAAGTCTAAGGGCACCCTGGCCCATTACTTCACCCCAGAGCCCCGTCTTCCTTTCTGCCTCTGTCCTGGCTGATCCCCATCCCAAGCCACATTCTCTGTGGCCGCCTTGGCCTTGGCCTGGCCTGAAGCCTTACTCTGCGCCCACCTTTCCTCTCTCCAGGACGTGCTCTCCTTGGCTGTGGGGCCCCGGGACCCTGAGGAGGGAGTTGCCCCCGAGTATCTGGAGCAACTCCTAGGCCAGCTGAGCCAGATGCTGCGGTGCCGCCAGGTGAGACATGGCATGATGCTCTTCTTTTGCATCCTTGTCCGGTGCCTGGTAATCAGAGCTACACTGGCCCAGGGCTGCTGCTTGAATTATGGTGCTAATGTCCAGGGTCTCCTGTTTTTCCCCCCCAGTTCCTGTGCCCACCGGCTGAGCAGCATCTGGCAAAGTGCTCTGTGGAGTTAGCGTCCCTCCTTGGTATGGCTCCTTTTTATCACAGCCCTCTGTTGCCAGATCCCCCAGTTCTCTGGGTTGGGTACAACAAGATTAGAAAACAGCTTTTTTCTGCTCTTCCTCCTCCCAGGGACACATGACCCTGCCTCTACTTATTAAAGCCTGGCTTTTCTCTCTTCCACAGTTGCAGATCAAATTCCCATCCTGGGGCCTCCGGCACAGCACCAGTTGGAGAGGGGGCAGGCTCGAAGGCTCCTGCTCATGCTGCTTTCCCTGTGGAAGGATGACTTTCAGGTGCCAGTTCCACTGCAGCTGTTGCTGAGGCCAAGAAACGTGGCGCTTCTGGCAGACACTCGGCCGAGGGAGGTGAGCCAGAGAAGGTGGATGGGGGCTGGCGGGCAGGCTTCTTAGAAGGCTCTGCAGTCATCTTTTACACCCACTGCCCCAAATGTTATTAGCTGCTTTAGTCCTCTTTTCTGGGGCTGTGCTTATTTTTTTCCTGTACTCAGAGAGACTCCTCAGTCTCATCTCCCCTCCTCCCTCAGCAGCTCTGTCCTCTGTATCAGGCACGCTGTGCAGTCCTCTTAGCCCCCTAAGCTCTTTCTCCATGTGTATTGCAGTGGGACCTGCTGCTCTTCTTGCTCCGGGAGCTGGTAGAGAAAGGTCTAATGAGACGGATGGAGATAGAGGCTTGCCTGGGCAGCCTCCATGAGACCCAGTGGCCAGGGGTAAGAAGTCTTCATGTTCTATCTGGAGAGAGAATAAGTGTCATGTCCCTTTTATCCTGAAAGGGGGCCCTGGCATCCTGAGAATCTTCCAAACCTCAGTGAATATTGTCGGATGTCTTGAGGATCACCCTGAAATGAAATGGCCGCTCTGGGGCGCCTCCTTCACATTTAAGTAGCTGTTACATGAATGACTGTCCGTGGAGGAAGGGAAGGTGGCAGAGAGTGAGAAAGTGTGGACACCTCTGGCAAACCCCAGTGTAGCTGTTACATGAATGACTGTGTCCGTGGAGGAAGGGAAGGTGGCAGAGAGTGAGAAAGTGTGGCACACCTCTGGCACACCCCTCTGATGGTGGCGTTGTTTCTGGCCACACTTCTTGTCTTGCAGGGTCAGGGACTAAACCTAGGCCCTGGCAGTGGAACTGTGGAGTCCTCACCACTGGATTGCTAGGGAATTCCCAACTGTGGGTGTTTATATCAGGATAACCTGGATTTTAAGCTTCGTCAGTCAATGTGATTTAAGGCAAAGTTTCTACATAAAATGGGAATAACTTAGACCTTATGGGGTTTTTCAAGATGAAATAATGTGCATATGAAATACTCATTAGTGGTTCTGAGCCTCCCATTAGAGGCTCACCCTGTTGGACTTGAGCATCCTAGAGTACTAACAGGACAAGTCCATTTCCATGTAGAAGGCAGTTAGGAAAAAGTAAAATACCTAGGTTGTCTACTCACTGCTTAGCTAGGGCTTCATATTTGGGACTGATTAGAATTATATGTCTGCTTTTTCATTCACCTTTCTGCTTTTTCCAGGATTTCTCTGAAGAATTAGCAACACTGTTCAACCTGTTTTTAGCTGAGCCCCATGTGCCAGAACCCCAGCTAAGAGCTTGTGAACTGGTACAGCCAAACAGGGGAACTGTGCTGGCCCAGAGCTAGGGCTGGAAAGTGTCCCTGCTTTAGGCATCTCACCAGAGCGCTGGGACCCAGCCTGACTGTGCCTCAGGAGGAGGCCCCAGAGCCACCCCAAGTGCCCACTGTGACCTGTGCTGCTGTGGAAGTAGCTTGGTCTGTCGTCAGGCTTCCTGCTCACAAATGAAGCAAGAGTGTGGCTGCCTGGCATCCCACGGACGGCTCACCGTCCCAAGTCCGAGAGGAAGAAGGAGGGGGTCACTGGATTCAGGATTATGGTGGAAAAACCTAGACTCCAGTCCCGGAGAAGAAGAATTGGGTTTATTACTTGGATACTAAGTGAAATGACCCATGGGGACTTGTTGACACAAGATTCGAGCCCTACTTGCTGCTACCCCAGTATCTCTTAAAGCTTTGTGGTTTGGAAAATCATGACAAAGGCAACTAACTTCTACTTAACTTGTGAGTAAAGTTAAACATGAATTTTGGGAGTCTACATTTTCTTACCATCAGGAGCTGGACTGCCATCTCCTTAAAAATGTACAACAGATGTGGGGCTCGCCCGACAGAAACCTGCCTTTTACCTGCACCCTGCCTGCCTTGAGTCCCGTGCAGGTAGTAACTTTTGACTCTAGCTCCATCCAGGGGCCAAGCACGGGCAGAACACTAGAGCTTTTTAAAATAAACTGTTTTCTTTACTAAGGGCTTCTTGTCTAGTTATTTTCACCTTATTCGTCCCTATAGAAGGCTGCGAAGTCTCAGGTGGGCTTGGAGGTGGATATTGACAGGGTAGAGCTGTCCTAGTAGCTTGGCCACTCAGCAGACACTAAATGTGCCGTATGTGAGACCTGCAAGCCAGAGAGCCTGGGGCCCTTATTAATTCACTGCCAACAGTATTGACTTCTGTGCAGCTTCCTTTAAAGGTTTAGGATGTGTGAAATTTCTACTCACCAGCCCTTAGGATGCTTGTTTTTGTGGGACGGCAGGAGTTGGGGATGTTTGAGTTGACTCAGAATGGAAGCATTCTACATGTCTATAAATGGCGCACTGATTCTAAGAAAGCACTACTTTGATAATGTGCATTAAATTCATTCCTGTAAAATTCATGGTTTTTCTACTTTGGCAGTGTGTACAGAGAGATTCACTCTCTGTCAGGGAAAGGAGAAGGGTACTCAGTGAACCCTCTTGAAGTGACACAAAATCTATCTGTGCATGTGTGTGTATTTCTTAGAGGAAAAGTTCTCAGCTGTCAAAGAGGTCTCCAACCCAAGGAAGCTACCTAGGTAAGAGGCTCTGGGCCTAAAGAGGTCTGCTGTGTGCCAGCCATTACAGTAGGTCCTGTCAGCACAGAAGGGTAAAAATGGGAATGTCTCCTATACCACTCCAGTCACACTTCTGCCTAGTCAGGCTGTGACCTGCCCTTCCCCTCAGCTCATCCGAGTTAATAAGTTTTTGCATCTGAACCTTTTTTCTTCATCTGTCCTTTGAATCTAACATACTATAGGAAATTCTGAAAGTTCTGAATACTTGGGAACCAAAAAAGTTTTAAATGTCTTATCTTTCTGCACCCATCAGGTATGGCTCAACGAAAGCACTACTCCAGGAAGCGAGTCCCAAGGTAAGCAGCCACTTCAGACACTCAGCTCCATGTGAGGTGGAGGTGAGATAGACAAGCAAGCAGGGAGGAAAGCCTGGAGCACTGGAAGATGCTGAGTTAAAGGCTACTCAGCTAAACAGCAACAGGCCCAATTCAGGAAACAACGCTGGTCTGTGTGAACCTTAAATTAGGCAGGCAGTAAGAAAGGAATTAGAGACAGGCAGCTAATGAACTAGTGAACTCATTCATATTTAGATTCTTTTCCATATGCCTGCTTTCTACCAGCTATCTAAAACAGTGGTTTTCAAAGTGTGGTCTCCAGACTAGCAGCCTCACAATCACCTGAGACTTCCTAGAAATACAAATACGTAGGCCTCTCCAGGCCTCTAAATCAGAAACTTGAGTGGGGGCCAGCCTGGGGTGTCACAAATCCTTTCCGTGATTCTAATGCACAATGAAGTCTGAGAACCAAATATCTTAACAACAGCGTCAGCTAATGTTCTTTGATTTGGTGACTCACATGCCTGGCTGTGGCTTCTCTAGTTCAGGGTATATGGTCTCCTCGGGGCTGCCTGCCCACATGTTCAGATTCCCACTGCTGGCTCTGCCTCAGAAGCTCCAGAGGTACATACCTGCTAAAGCACTTCCTTCCAGGGCTCTGTGGTTACTGCTGGGTGTGCCAGTGACTGTTCTGGAATCGTCCCTCTTGTTCATACCTGGGCTACAGCTGGCAATAGCTGGGCAACTAGTCTGGTTGCTCTTTATATGCAAAGCAGTGCTGAGCTCATAGGAAACAGTATATATGTGTAAACTATATAGCTTGAAACTGGGCCATGAACAGTTACTGCCATCATAATCGAGGCTGAATTCTGAGCCCAAATGACACACTTAGGCTATCCCAGGGTAGTCTTCACTGAATAAAAGTACACACTGGACTTTTAATTTGCAAGTGTTCTGAACTTTTCAATCACTGGTCTTAATCATATGAAAAGATATGGGAGTACATAAATAGGGTGTTAAATATATCAAGTGTACCAAAATATTAACCAGAAAAATAAGTTTAAAAGCAATTAAAAACAAAAACCTTCAATAATATATAAATAACTTAATCTGAGGTAAGAGGGAAAAAATCCTGCAAATACTTTCAGAAAAATAAATCTCTGCTGAACTATGCAGAAATTTACCTTTTTACCGCATCATGTCAGTCCCCATATGGTCACCCTCTTCTACCAAAGATTCTGGTCACCAGAACTGAAGCCAAGAATCTCTCCCACCCCTACCACTTTCAAGTAACCATACAGAATAAAAGCTCAAGTTCAGTCAGAAAACTGAACCCAGTCTCCATCCCACCCTAGAACAGAAGGGGCTACAGCAGTGCGTGAAATGCTCAAGAGCCTGAAGGCTGGAACCAAGCCTTCGAGTGAGGTAAGGAATGGAGCTGAGCTTCCTAACAAATCGCTTACCTCCTCCAAGAAATCCATCATCATCCGTCCCGTCTTCAAAAGACAGTTTATCATCTCTGAAATAAGATGCCCAAGCCCCATCCCCAGTCTTCGTCAAGGATCTGGGGCCCCACCCTGACCCCAAATCTATCCAGCCAACTTCTACAGTGGTTTTTCTCATTCTGCTGAGCTCTGGAGTGATGGCTCCATAACACAGCACTGGTCAGTACTACTAACTGGGGCCAAGACCCAAACGAACATCCTTTCCTGCGAGGGAAAGGAAAGGGGTTGGGGGCAAGGCAAAAATTAATAAAGAATTTGTAGAGATTCAAGGAGGAGAAACAATTCTACATCATTGTTCTGGTTTGTGTAGATGTTTTTTAAAAACCATTTTCTGTTTTGGTATTTCCTAACACTCCATCCCACAGTGGAGCTGAATGCTGGAGGCAGATTCTGAGTGCTGGCCGATGGCAGCTTGCTTCTCCACCAGCCCAAGGGCTGCACCGAACTAAGTAAGCACCATGTCTGAGCACTGCCATTTCCCAGCTCTACTGGCTGTACCCAATCCTGATCCTTGAGTAGCCTATATGGCATAGGGTCCCACACACAGGAAAAAGGTGAGAAATCCAAAAAGGTGAGTTGAGCTTCATTCACGCTGGACGGCCAGAGCCAGAAGCTCAAGTGCCCTTGCTCTGCAGAGGTGCCAGCTGTGACCAAGTGCCGACCAGGTTTCACTGGAACTTTGGGGCGGAATGCCATCTGCTCAGTCGGCCACAGCAGGTAGCCTTGGCTCTTCTTGCATCAGGATACAGAGTAATAAGAACTGCCCCAGCATCTCTGGGGCATCCTGGAGTGCCATCTTGACTGTGAGATGCTAACTACCAAGGAAGGAAGCAAGTCTGGCTATAACCAGTGGCTGCTGTTTGATGAAGGAGCTTAGAAGTTGAGGGGGGAATCCTGGGGCACCAAGTTCTACCTGAAATAAACCAGAGAGGGAAGAGTTAAAGGTGCGCACTGGGGCATACTTCAGCCATAAGTAGCTGCGGTGATGGGACAAACTCAACTGAACTGTGCACAGTCCCGTACGCTGCTGTTCAGATCAAAAAGTTTCACTTTCCAATGCCAAGTTAGGGAGAGGCTGCTGCTCTGCCTCATATGACTCATCTATCTCCTGAGGACCCTGGGAATAGCCAGAGGACAAAGGCCACCAGGCTCTGAAAATAGCAGCTTTCAAGAAGGTTGGTCAGCTCTGCCTCATTCCTTCCTCTGATTTGCCACTGATTTGTGACCCAAGAAACCCTAAAACCTCCAGCTTCAGGCCACAGGTCCTGGGTCCTAAAAGATGTTGAACAGCTTTACAGTAAGCTCCCATGAGGCTGGGGTCAAATCAAGGCATGCTGTGAGACCAGCTGCAGGAGTTGGATCACCTGGGCTAAGTAGATGACTCTGGTGATCTCCTTCCCTTCCACAGTGAGGGGCTGCAGGATCCAGGCACTGGGCAAGATCTCCCCTCGGACGATCTCCCTGCTGGGTCTCGGCATGGATGCATCATACACAGACTGAGCTGCCATGACAGACAGTTGCCCCTGGAAACAGCAGTGTGAGTTCAGCCTATGTAACATGGCTCCACCAGGGCAGGCTCCGGTGCAGGCAGTACCGTGGAACGCAACCTTCGAGGCCCTCCCCCAACACATACCATGTCCAATTTGCCCTCCTCCCTCCACCAGAGGACGGGATGCCCACAGAGATTGCTTTTCACAACATGCCAGCCCAAGTTCCTCCCACATCTTTACCACCAGCAAGGCAGGCACCTCTCTGGCTTCCACGCAGACACAACAGAAATCCCGTGGCTGCTTCAGTGCACACACGGTGGTATTGCACACCAGATACACTGGAGGGGCAGGGATGCAGAAAGTCAGAAGGTGCCCTGTGACACCCATCATTCTACAGCCTGACACCCCACTAGACCAAGCCTGAGTACCCAAGCCTCCCAAGAGTGCTGCCTCTGTTCCCTGGGCTCACCCAGGTTGATGCTGTTGGTCACCCGCTGGTGCAGCCTCGCTGTCTGGATGGGCTTATGGTATAGGGGCCACAAGGTGGGGTCACTCACAGCTGCCCACACATGAGACAGTGGCTGGGACACCACACCAGCCCCCAGGAAGCCATGCCGGGTAGAAGAGAACATCTTGTAGTACAGCTGCACCTCCTGCTCCTCGCCCTGATGGCTGGGGGAAACACCAAGGGTGGGGAAGAAGAGGATGGGGTAAAAAACTGGGTTCTAGGGTCACAAAAGAAGAGTTCAGGTGCAGGACTCAAGGAAGCCAGGGTGGAGACGGCAAAGGAGGAGACAAGGCCAGCAGGGCTGCAACAATAAGACACTGTGCAAAGCAACTTACTTCCAGCCGGCTGCTGCCCGGCAGCTGAAGAGGTTGTTCAGGTTATCTGAGCAAGCAGCCATTACCTGGGGACACAGTGACCACACCCAGGTTAGTGGGCACAGTTGGTACAAAGCAGGCCCTTGGATGAGTCCCTCAGGCCAGCGTTTCCTGAATTGCCCCTTTTGTAAAGAGAGAGAGCTGCTGAAGAAACCCTCGTCTGCCCTGTTCCTCCCCTCTTCCTCCTCCCTCCCCACCGAGCAGAATCTGCTGCAGGAAACCCACATCAGCCATAGAGAGGTCCACGATGTGCTTGGCCAAATCCCTGTATGAGGAGGAGGAGGTCCCCAGGCTGGACAGGCTGGACGGGGAACAGCAGCAACTGCCCAAGGCGGCTCTGCGGCCTGCAATGAATAGGTGGAGGCTCCTGAGCGTCAGGGCCTTGGGGCGGCACTGGCATCCTGAGGGACAGCGACTCCCCAGGATCTAGCAGACCTCAGCCCTGAAGTCCACACGGCAAGTACCTGCCCCACCACTCACTGTAGGCTAAGTACTTCCAGGCAGAGCTGGCCAGATTCAGCTGATTGTTCCTCACTGAAGAGCGGCCTCGTACTTCCCCTATCCAGGAGTCTCTGGAATCAGGCAAGTTTGTGTCACCCTGCAGAAGAGAAGATGCTCAGGACCAGAGCCAAGGGAGCGGGAGAGCAGAGCACCGGAAAGCCAGTGTAGAATCATCTCTGCCTCTGAACTGCACAGTCTTCAACATAAAGGCTCCAGTGAAAAGGTCATCCCCACTGGGATTACAGGAAGCTGGATGCCCCCAAGAAGGCAAGAGCAATAGAAACCAGTCCCTGGAGGGTTTCCTTGCCCTTCAAGTCACAAGTTCAAGGTTGCTTGTAAAAGAGTTCCAACAGGGATCAGTATAAACTGGGGCCTGAGAGGTACCAGGGGTCATTGGGTGGGGGACCCTCTGCCCACTGAAGGAACTGGAATGAGGCCATGGCTGGAGCTGTGTTTAGTGTGAGCAGCAAACAAAGCCCAACTGGGAGGTGGGATGGGAAGGGAAAGTGATGGGCTGTGAAAAGCTTGACTTTTACACGTCCAATGGCTAAGCCCAAGGTTGTAATGTGGAACCAGTTCCAGTCCAGTCACTAAATTGTGTCTTTCTCTTTGCAGCCCCATGGACTGCAGCACACTGTCCTTCACCATCTCCCAGAGTTTGCTCAAACTCATGTCCATTGAGTTGGGTGATGCCATCCAACCATCTCATCCTCTGTCATCTTCTTTCTCCTCCTGCCTTCAATTTTCCCATCATCAGAAAATCTGGAGCCAGACTCTACCTTTACTGCAAGCAGCTCCTCAATGACACGACCCTCAACTTCTGCTGGATCTAACAGGCACCTACCATCCTACCTCTACCATCAGTTCTAACTGTGCTGCTTTAAACACAAGAAGATGTAAACAGGTACTCTGTCTCCATCTTCACCTCCTTTCTTCTTCCTGCAACATCCAGTCACTTTCAGGCAGACTGAGATACTTTGCCACCTTCTTAAGAACTTTTCACTACTGATCACCTCGTCCTTCACTTATTGCCTCCACCTCTTCCTCTTCACTAGATTCTTCATATGAGCATGTAAGCATGCAAAGATTTCTCCCACCTTTAAAAACCTTCCTTTATAGGCATCTTTGCTCTTCATAGACTTGAAAGGACTGTCACCATTTGCCATCTACTGCCTCCATCTTCTTCTGAACCCACTCAAGGCCAGCCTTTGCTAGCTCCATGTGCCTGGATCTATCGAACAGGTCCCAGTCCACATCTTGCTGAGCACCTCCCTCTCACAGCAGCATTATTCATAGTAGGCAAAAAGTGGAAACAAACTAAATGTCCATCAACTTATGAATGGACAAATAAATGATAATCATCCTGTGTGATATTTTTGGCCATAAAAAGGAATGAAATTCTGACACATGCTACAGAGTGGATGAACCCTGCTGTGGGTTCAAAAAAAGATACACTGAAGTCCTAACTCCCGCTCTCTGTAAGTGTGACTGTATTTGGAAATAGGGTCTTTGCAGATGTAATTGAGTTACAATGAGATCCTACTGGATTAGAGTGGGACCTACATCCAATGACAGGTGTCCTTATAAGAAGGCCACATGAAGACATAGGGACAGAGAGACACAGGGGGAGAAGCGATGTGATGCCAGAGGCAGAGGCTGGAGTGATCCAGTTACAAGCCAGGGACTGCCAGCCACTACCAGAAGCTCAGAAAGAGGCATGGAACTCTAGATTCTTCCCCTAGAGTCTTCAAAAAGCAGCATGGCCTGTTGACACCATGATGATTTCACACTCCAGGCTCAAGAACTCTGGAAGAAGTTTCAGTTGTTTTAAGCCACTCTGTTTATGGTAATTTGTTATAGCAACTGTAGGACATCAAGAAACCCTGGAAACATTATGACCAAAAGAAGCCAGTCACAAAGGACTACATATTGTATAATTCCATTTATATGAAATGTCCAGAATACACACATCCATAGAGGCAGGAAGTAAGTAGATTAATGGCTTACAAAGAGTTGAGGATCATGTGTTTGGGAAGTAATAACTAAGGAGGGTAGAGGGTTCCTTTTTGGGATAATGAAAATATCCCCAAATTGTTGTGTTGATGGGTATTCCACTCTGTGAATGTACTAAAAGTCAACAAATTGTAACAAGAGCAACAACAAAAGAATAAATGAACTAAAGGAAGTGCTCAGAAAAAATGGGCATGTTAAAAGGGCATAAGACTCAATCTGAAAGAAAAAGAACTCCAAATAATAAAATCTGGAACAATCTGGGTAATCAAATTAATAATGATAATACTGGATTATAACTCATAGAATGAAATATTTATGAGTCCAAACTGAACAAAATAAATAATTGGATAAATCTAAATAGGGAGAGAAAGTATAATACTACCTTACAGAAATACCAGAAGAATCAATAAATGTAGAAGAAATTAGGGAAATACAAAATTGCCATTAAAATACCATATTAATAATTTTTCTAGGCATACACCACTGGGTGCTAAAATAAGTGGGCAAAAATTTGAGATAAAATAGTATATTTGCATGGTCTCTATCTTTCCCATAATGTTTATTAATTATAAGGGGAAAAATATTAACTTTCAGTGGAGAGATTCTAGCCATTACCGTAACTTCAAGGTTAACATCACTAAGACATAATGACATCAAGTACCCTCTGAAATACTGAGGATAAGGCATTGCACAGAATATATACCACAGTGCTATTTGCTGTTTCTCTGAAATTCTAAAATACCCAGTATCCTGCATTTTTCTTTGCTTTATCTGCAACCCCAACTGAGAGGGCACAGTTTCTCTGGCATTCTTGCCAAAAATGCATAACCACAATCTAATCATGAGAAAACAGCAGACAAACACATCCTATAAAATTGCTGACCATGAGACAAGGAAAAACTACGAAATTATCAGCGGAAGAAGGAATTAATTACGTTAAAGGGCAGAAATCAAAACTGACTTCAGAAGAGATGGAAAATTAAAACAGATTATAAAGGGTATAGTAAGTATCTAAGGCTTTGTGGACCATTTTAATAGATGCAACTACTTACCCCTATCACTATACCATAAAAGCAACCACAGAGAACACATTAAAAAAATGAGAGATGCCATATTCTAGTAAAATGTTATTTACAAAAACAACTGGTGGACCAGACATGGCCAAAGGAGTTTGCCGAACTCTGATCTCAATAGACCACTTTCCACAGAAGAAATTTTTCAAACAACTTATCCTGCCAAACACCAGGCCTTGTCATTTTCACAGGGTCATTATACTCCATTTTTAAAAATTAGGTAATTCTAAAAATGTTTTAATCTCTCATTCCCAATTTCCCTCTCCCACCCACCTTAAATTATTCTGACTTCTTTAGAATACATCTTTTTGTTTGTATGTATTCTTAGAAAAGGATTGTTTTACTGTATATAGTTTTAATTTATACAAATTTTAGTTTTAATAGTAATAAAACTAAAACTAAATTTTAGTTTTAATAGTAAATAGTAATGTGTTTTACCTCACTGTTTCATAGTGCTTTTCGTTCAGTACTTTGCTAGATGTTCATCCAATTTGTTGATTCTGACTCTTACACTGAATACAACAGTCCCTGCATAAGTCCTTTTGAAGAAGCTTACCATTACCACCATTACTCCTACCATAGTTTAGCCTCAGGCCAAGCTACATGGGGAATATAGCCCCACCCATCAACAGAAAACTGAATTAAAGATTTACTGAAAAAAAAAAAAAAAGATTTACTGAGCATGGCCCCGTTCAACTTCAGCTTCTTTGGCATTACTGGTTGGGCATAGACTTGGATTACCATGATATTGAATGGTTTGCCTTGGAAACGAACAGAGATCATTCTCTCGTTTTTGAGATTGCATCCAAGTACTGCATTTAGGACTCTCTTATTGACCATGATGGCTACTCCATTTCTTCTGAGGGATTCCTGCCCACAGTAGTAGATATAATGGTCATCTGAGTTAAATTCACACATTCCAGTCCATTTTAGTTCGCTGATTCCTAGAATGTTGACATTCACTCTTGCCATCTCTTGTTTGACCACTTCCAATTTGCCTTGATTCATGGACCTAACATTCCAGGTTCCTACGCAATGCTGCTCTTTACAGCATCGGACCTTGCTTCTATCACCAGTCACATCCACAATTGGGTATTGTTTTTTCTTCGGCTCCATCCCTTCATTCTTTCTGGAGTTATTTCTCCACTGACCTCCAGTAGCATATTGGGTACCTACTGACCTGGGGAGTACCTCTTTCAGTTTCCTATCATTTTGCCTTTTCATACTGTTCATGCGATTCTCAAGGCAAGAAAACTGAAGTGATTTGCCATTCCCTTCTCCAGTGGACTACATTCTGTCAGACCTCTCCACCATGACCCGCCCATCTTGGGGTACCCCACAGGCATGGCTTAGTTTCATTGAGTTAGACAAGGCTGTGGCCCTAGTGTGATTAGATTGACTAGATTTCTGTGAGTATGGTTTCAGTGTGTCTGCCCTCTGATGCCCTCTTGCAACATCTACCATCTTACTTGGGTTTCTCTTACCTTGGGCGTGGGGTATCTCTTCACAGCTGTTCCAGCAGAGCACAGCCGCTGCTCCTTACCTTGGATGAAGGGAATCTCCTCCCGCTGCCCTTCCTAACCTTCAACATGGAAATCTTAGAAATCATCACTACGAACAAAGCTAGTGGAGGTGATGGAATTCCAGTAGAGCTATTTCAAATCCTGAAAGATGATGCTGTCAAAGTGCTGCACTCAATATGCCAGCAAATTTGGAAAACTCAGCAGTGGCCACAGGACTGGAAAAGGTCAGTTTTCATTCCAATTCCAAAGAAAGGCAATGCCAAAGAATGCTCNATTGAATATAACATTGTGTAACTTTAAGGTCTATAACATGATGATTTGGTACATGCCTATTTCTCAAAATGTTTACCAGAACAAGGTCAGTTAACACATAGTTTGCCTCATATAATTACCATTTTGTTGTAATGGTGATGATGGTGAGAACATTAGAGTTCTTTACTCTCCTAGCAACTTAAACTACAGTTACCATGCTGCACTTATATTCCTGGAAATTATTCATCTTACAACTGAAAGTTTGTACCCTTTGACCAATACCTCCCTATTTCCCACCTCTCAGGAACCCAGCCACCATTCTACTCTTTCTATGAGTTTGATGTTTCTAGAGTCTACTTATAAAGTGAAGTTATACAGTGTGTATTTCTCTGTCTGACCTATTTCACTTAGCATGATGCCTTGAAGGTGCATCATTTGTTGTTGCAAATGACAGAAGTTCCTTTTTTTATAACTTAATTATATATCTATGCCTTATCTATTTGTCTACCTATATAGATAGATATAGGTTTAGATACAGATCTCACATTTTCTTTATTGATTTATCCACTGATGGACACTTAGGTTGTATCCATGTATTGGCTATTATGAATAATGCTGTAATAAACATGGGAGTGCAGATATTTTTTTGATACCCTGTTTTCATTTCCTTCGGATATGTACCCAATTGGATTTCTGGGTCATATGGTAATTTTAATTTCATGAGAAATCTCCATTCTGTTTTCCATAGTGGCTATACCAACTTATATTTCTTCCAGGAATGTGCAATGTTCCTTATTGCCCACATCTTTGCCTTCATTTGTTATCATTTATCTTTTTGATAACAGCCATTCTAAAAGGTATATGAGGTAATACCTCATTGTGGTTTTGATTTGCATTTTCCTGATGATTAGCGATTGGGTACCTTTTAATGTATGTGTTGACCATTTGTATGTCAAATAGTCATTTTTCTTTGGAAAAAATGTCTATTCAAGTCCTCAGCTCATTTTTAAATAGGACAATTTGTTTTGGTTATTCAGTTGTGAAAGTGAAACTCACGTCTGACTCTTTGTGGCCCCATGGACTACACAGTCCATGGAATTCTCCAGGCCAGAATACTGGAATGGGTAGCCTTTCCCTTCGGCAGGGGATCTTCCCAACCCAGGAATACCCAGGAATTGAACTAGGGTCTCCTGCATTGCAGGAGGATTCTTTATCAACTAAGCTATCTGGGAACCCTCAGTTGTATGAGTCTCATATATTTTGAATATTAACCCCTTATCAGACATATGATTCACAAATGTTTTTTCTTATTCACTAGCTTATCTTTCATTCTGCTGAGTGTTTCTATTGCTATACAAAAGCTTTTTAGTTTGATTTAGTCCAACTTGCTTACTTTTGCTGTTGTATCCAAAAAAGTGTTGCCAAAACCAGTGTTGAGATTTCCCCCATGTTGTTTCCTTCTAGTAGTTTCATAGGTTGAGGTTTTACATTTGTCTTTAATTCATTTTCAGTAAGTTTTTGTGAGTGCCATAAGGTAGGCCTCCAATTTCATTCTTTCACTTGTGTTTATCCAGTTTTCTCAGTGTTATTTATTGAAGAGACTATCCTTTTCCCCTTGAGTACACTTGACCCTTGAACAACATGGGTTTGAACTCTGTGGGTCCACTTACATGTGAAACTTTTCAATAAACTCATACTACAGTGCAACCTGAGGTTGGTTTAATTATATATAGATTTTTGACTGCATGGGGGTTGATGCCTCTAAACCCCACATTGTTGTAGAGTCAACTGTATTTTTGGCTTTCTCATCAAATATTAGTTGACCATACATGCAGGGGCTTATTTTGGGCTCTCTATTCCTTTGGCCTACACATTTATTTTTATGCCACTACTATGCTGTTTTGATTATCACAGCTTTGTAATATAGTGTGAAATCAAGAAATATGATGTTCTCAGCTTTGTTCCTTTTCTTTTTTCAGAATTATTTCAGCTATTTGGGGTCTCTTGTGGTTCCACACAAATTTGGGGATTATTTTTTTCTATTCTTGTGAAAAATGTCTTTGGAATTTTGATAAGAATTGCTCTGAATCTATAGATGGTTTTAGGTAGTATGGACATTTTAGCAATGTTAATTCTTGCAATTCGTGAACACAGGATACCTTTCCATTTGTTTGTGTCTTCAATTTCTTTTATCCAAGTCTTGTAGTTTTCAGTGTACAGATCTTTCACTTCCTTGATTAAATTTCTTCCTAAATATTTCATTGTTTTTGATGCTGCTGTGAATGAGATTGCTTTCTTAATTTCTTTTTCCATTATTTTACTGTTAGCACATAGAAACACAACTGATTTCACATGGTGATTTTATATCCTACAACTTTACTAAATTTGCTGATTAGGTCCAACTGTTTATTTATTTATTTTTTTCTGCAGTCTTTAGAATTTTTATTTGTAAGATAATATCATCTGCAAATAAAGACAATTTTACATCTCTTTTTTCCAGTTTGGATGCCTTTTATTTCTTGATCTTTCCTGATTGCTCTAGCTGGGACTTCCAGTACTATGTTGAATAAGAATGTTGAGAGTGGACACCTTGGTCTTCTTCCTGATCTTAGAGGGAAAGTTTTCAAACTTTTACCGTTGAGTATATTACCTGTGGGTTTGTCATATATGACCTTTATTATGTTGAGATATTTTCTTTCTATACCCAATTTGTTGAGAATTTTTATCATGAAGGATGTTAAATTTTGTCAAACATTTTTTCTACATAAACACTTTTTCGATATGGTTTTTGCCTTTCATAAAGTTGGCATAAAACTGGAGAATTGTCAAGCTCTTTGAATTTGTTTCCCACCTTTCTGGGATCACTATCCTTTGTTGTATGGTTTCCAGTGTCTTGTGAAATGATTCTTTCATATATTTTGACAGTTCTTAAGTTTTTTAGGTGGAATGGTATATTTGGTCTCTGTTATTCCTTCTTGTTAAAAAAAAATTATAAGTGTTAATTTCACACTAAGGAGTTTCTAGATACCTTTCCATTACTTATTTATAATTTAAATATACATGGTCATAGGACATCCTTTATCTGACTCAATTTCCTTAAATTTGTTGAAGTTTGTTTTATGATCCAAAATTATATTAAATCTTGGAAAATGTTGTATGTGCATATGAATGTAATATTTATTCTACTGTATCGGAGAAGGCAATGGCACCCCACTCCAGTACTCTTGCCTGGAAAATCCCAGGGACGGGGGAGCCTGGTGGGCTGCCGTCTATGGGGTCGCACAGAGTCGGACACGACTGAAGCGTCTTAGCAGCAGCAGCAGTTGGGTGATATTTTTTTTTAATATAAATTTATTTATTTTAATTGAAGATTAATTACTTTATAATATTGTATTGGTTTTGCCATACATCAACATGTATCCACCACAGGTATACACGTGTTCCCCATCCTGAATCCCCCTCCCTCCTCCCTCCCCGTACCATCCCTCTGGGTTGTCCTTGAATGTAATATTTATTCTACTGTATCGGAGAAGGCAATGGCACCCCACTCCAGTACTCTTGCCTGGAAAATCCCAGGGACGGGGGAGCCTGGTGGGCTGCCGTCTATGGGGTCGCACAGAGTCGGACACGACTGAAGCGTCTTAGCAGCAGCAGCAGTTGGGTGATATTTTTTTTTAATATAAATTTATTTATTTTAATTGAAGATTAATTACTTTATAATATTGTATTGGTTTTGCCATACATCAACATGTATCCACCACAGGTATACACGTGTTCCCCATCCTGAATCCCCCTCCCTCCTCCCTCCCCGTACCATCCCTCTGGGTTGTCCCAGTGCCCCAGCCCCAAGCATCCAGTATCATGCATTGAACTATCAACTAAGATAAGTTGATCAATAATTATCACTCAAGTCATTTATATACATATTTATTCCCCTGTACTTGATCTATGAATTACTGAGGAGTGTTGAAATCTCCTATTACAAATGTGGATTTCTTTATTTCTATGTAAGTTCTATATTTGCTTCCTCTATTTGAAAGCTCTGTTGTTAGATGCATACACATTTAGAATTGTTGTTCACTTGGTGAATTGACCCCTTCATAATTATGTAATGGCACTTTTTATTCATGTTAATGTTGCTTGTTTTAAAGTTTACATGTCCGATATTAATATATCCATTCTAGATTCCTTTCCTTAATTTTTGAAAACAGCTTTATGAATGTATATGAATGTCTGAGTCACATTGCTGTGCACCTGAAGC
>SJXQ01011976.1:0-18281 GCA_006408695.1 Aepyceros melampus | reverse complement strand
GCACCTGAAGCGGTCACAACATTGTTAACTGACTATACTCCAAAATAAAATAAAAAGTTAAAAGAAACAGCTTTATGGAGATATGTTTCAGACGCCATAAAACATACCCATTTAAAGTCATTAAGTGCAGGCATTTAATGGTTTACTAGTTCCATAAAGTTGTGAGACCAACTCCACTACCTAATTTTAGAATATTAGGTTCTAAAAGAAATGTCATGCACATTTGTGGTCATTCCCCACTTCTCCTTAGCCCCTAGCCCAAGAGGCAATCACTAATCTAAATCCTGTATTTATAAATCTACCTATTGTAGACATTTTCTGTAAGGAAAATATTCTGTGGCCTTTTGTCACTAGATTCTTTTACTTCACACAAAATGTTTTCAAGATTGACTCATGTTGTCTTATATGTAAATACTAGATTCATTTTTTACTCGCAAGAAACATTCTATATTATGGACATACTTAATTTATCTTTATCCCTTCATTAGCTAGCTGGTGGGCATTTGGATTATTTCCACTTTTGAGTGCTGTGAATAGTGAACTATGAACATGTTTCTACAAGCTTTTGCATGGACATGTTTTTTGGGCAGATACTTAGGAAGGGCTTCCTTGGTGGCTCAGACAGTAAAGAATCTGCCTGCAATGCAGGAGACCTGGCTTCAGTTCCTGGGTCAGGAAGATCCCCTGGAGAAGGGAATGACTGCTGCTGCTGCTGCTAACTCGCTTCAGTCGTGTCCGATTCTGTGCGACCCCATAGATGGCAGCCCACCAGGCTTCCCCGTCCCTGGGATTCTCCAGGCAAGAACACTGGAGTGGGTTGCCATTTCCTTCTCCAATGCATGAAAGTGAAAGGGAAAGTGAAGTTGCTCTGTCATGTCCAACTCTAGTGACCCCATGGACTGCAGTCACCCTGCTCCTCTGTCCATGGGATTTTCCAGGCAAAAGTACTGGAGTTGACCGCCATTGCCTTCTCCAAGGGAATGACTACCCACTCCAGTATTCTTGCCTTGAGAATCCTCATGGACAGAGGAGCCTGGTGGGCTGTAGTCCATGGGGTTGCAAAAAAATGGACACGACTGACCGACTAACACTTCACTACAGATACTTTCTTTTCCCAGTGTCTGAAGGTTGAAGGCAAGGGTGTTTATTTGAGATTTTTCATCTTTTATATTGTATATTATACAGTTCTCAATTTCCTGCTAAGTACTGCTTTCACTGCATTTTTATGTTTTTGCTTAATCAACAGATTTTATGTGCTTTTTTTTTCTGCAGTTTAAGTTTATAAGAAAAAATGAGGAGAAGTACATAGATTCCATATACTCTTCAATGTCCCCAACTTCCCTTTATTTAATATCTTGCATTACAGTGCTATATTTGTTACCATCGATGAGCCAACATTAATACATTATCATTAAAGTCCATGGTTTACTCTTTGTGCTGTACATTATAAGCATTTTCACAAATGCATAATGATGTACACTCCTCTTTACAGTATCATACAAAATAATGGTTTTATTGCCCCAAATATCTTGTTATAATGCTCTGATTACTTATCTCTTCCTCCTTCCCCCAGAATTCCTGTCAAGCACTGATCTTTTTACTGCTTCCATAGTTTTGCCTTTCAAAATGTCATGTACACAGTTTGAATCGTACAGTGCATATGTAGCCTTTTAAGATTAGCTTCTTTCACTTAGTAATGTGCATTTAGTTCAGTTCAGTTCAGTTCAGTCGCTCAGTTAAGGTTCCCCTATATCAGAGTTTAGAATCGAAGCACAGATATGACTGTAGAGATTGCTTTGTGCTCTACGGCCTGCTGCTCACTTCCAGAACCATGGAGGATTTCTCTCTGTTTCAGAGCTTGGATGACAGTTGTTTGATTCACTGATTAGGTCTCTTAGGTCTCCAGGCCTGCCTCCCCTCTGGTTTTCCTGCTTCAGGAGATGCCACTTTATACTGATGCCCTGCCTCCACCCACTGTGCCTCTCACCCGCCCTCTGTCTTCAAAGGACTACTTTAGCTGCTACTTTGTATTAGTTGAAGATTTAGATTTTTGTGGAGAGATGTCTGTCAACTACCCTGACCCACTGTTGGCTTTTATCAGTCTCTGATTTATACTTACAGAAGACTTGCGGTGATTCATAATAGTTTTTCTCAGTTTTTATGCACAACACAACTTGATGAGGGATATCTTTGTCAGCTTTAATTGGATCACCAGATTTTAATGTATTACTCCCATGCATTTAGTGAAGGCTTTGGGAAGTAGTTAGGGGGTGAGTAAAAATTAGCTAATTGAATGAGATTCCTTGGGAATCTGAAATGTCATCCCAGTCAACATGGGACATTTAATGCTTCTTTAAGAAGTTTGGCATATTTCTCCCTACCATTATCCATGGTATTCTTCTAGGGATAAAATTATCATGAGTTTCTCAAGAATGGCTTATCATTTCTGGAAAAATAGTTTTCTTTCTTTTCTCCAACATTTTAGCCTCAAATCTCTGATGGTATTACAAAAAACACTATACTTTTGCATGTTATCTGGCTTGTTCTTGTTCATAGAATGGGGGTGATGATCTTTTGTGATTTTCTACATTCTAATCCAAAAAGTAGGATCTGCTGAGTGTCCTGTCCTGAAAGAATGTCAGATTTTGCCAATCGCTTTTCTCCATCAGTTGAGATGGTATGTTTTTCTTCCTTCATTCTATTTATGTGTTGTATTACATTGACTGTTTTTAATATGTTGAACTACTTAGCTAGGATGACCAAGAAAAAAAAAAAAGAAAGAAGACTCAAATTACTAAAGTGAAGAATGAGAGAAGGAATATATCTACCAACTTTATAGAAATAGAAAGGATTATAAAGGAATATGATGAATGACAAATTAAATAAAGAAGATAAAAGGAACAAATGCCTAGAAAGACACAAACTATTAATAATGACTGAAGAAGAAATAGAAACATGTGTAGAAAAGTAGAGAGTTTTAATTAGTCATCAATAATTTGTCATAAACAAAAGCCCAAGATTGAATGGCTTCATTGGCAACTACCATAAAGCTTCTTTAGAATAAAACAAGTATTTTTAAAGAATTAGCACCAATCCTTGTCAAATTCTTCTTAAAAATAGAATATAATCACTTCTTTCCAATTACCACTATGAGACCAATATTACTCTGATATTAAAATCATAAAAACACAACATAAGAAACTACAGGCCAATATAATTTATGATATATGCACTAATATCAGATTCTTAACAAAACATCAGCAAAGTGAATTCAGAAGCATATAAAGAAAAGAGTATGCAACATGACTAAGTTGAGTGTATACTAAAAATGTGAATTTGGTTCAGATTCCAAAAGTAAATAAATGTAATATAGCATATTTATAGAATAAAAGACAAAACCTCCAGATATCTCAATAGACAAAAAAGCATTTGATATCAAAATTAGAGAAAGGCAATGTAAGAAAATAAAGCCTCAGACCAATATAAATATAGATCGAAATACTGTCATACTGAATCCAGTAACATATAAGGAGGATTATACATCATGACCTAGTGGCATTTATTCCAGAAATTCTAGGTTTGTTTAACATATGAAAATTAATCAAATACAGCATAGTGACTGAATAATGGATAAAACCACATGATCATCTATGTCAATAATCCCTGAAAAAGTATTTGACAAAATTCAACACCTGTTCATAAGGAAAACACTCAACAAATCATTAATAGAAGGAAAGTTCCTCAATATGATAAAGGGCTCTATTAAAATCCAAGGTTGCCGTAGGACCTAAGGACTTTTCATAGATACGTATTTTCCCTGGTTCTCTGTGATAAACTTCTAGTTGGTCTACCTTTTAGTCTATTGTTAATGTGTAATGAAGCTACCAGGTTTCTCCTAATTGGCCACCAGTAAAATTGAAGTTGTTTTCAATAATGCCTTTGGACTTGAACTTGCTCATGCTTTTTAAAAAATAGTCCCTTTAGTCTTATCTGTGGAGCTTTTTGTTCTCATGTCTGCTTTTTTCCTGGGAAGAACTTATATGCCAATGCAAAGGAGCAAGGGGTAGAGATAGAAGCATGCTTTTCCTAGCTGTTGGAGCAGAGCTCTGGGCATGAAGCTTAACTCTTTTAAAAGTCTATAACCTCTGCCATTTTAGAGTTGGATCAAGTGTGTTCAGGGTACAACACTCTCTGCCTGCTATGCCTATGAGAGTTTCCATCCTATGAGTAGGGACTGGGTAGGAAAAGGAAGACTGGTCCACTATGATTGTCCAGAATATTATCTCTGCAATATGAAGCTTAGGATTATAAGTGATACTAGTAGCCAACTCCTCCCAGTATAAAACTGTGGTCCTAGGCTGGGAGCTAAGTGGAGAGGAAGCCCATCTATTTGATTGCAGATGCATGGAGTAGAATTTTTATCACACCAAGCTGGTAGTAGTGGGGATATAAACATATCAAGGCTGCTGTGCCACAGACTCTCACTTTTCTTGCCAAGGTTTATTTTTTTTTTTATTAGATGTTCCTCCATTTGCTTTGGGCCCTTAGGACATTTCCAGAGGCTTTAAATATTTTTGTACAATAGCTTTCTGTAGGTAAATGAGGATAGGATCTACTGTGCTCCTCAAACTACCATTCTGGAAGTCTTCCCAAAGGTGATTTTTTTTCCATATGGGTATTCACTTCACTCAGAACTATTTATTAAACACACCGTCTTTTCTTCAGAGTACTGCAGTTTCTTCTTCTCATAGATCAGATCATCATATATGTATCTGTCTGACTCTGGATTTTATATTCTGTTCCAAGAATTAGTTTGTCTAACCTTTTGGCAATACTACAGCCTCTTGATTACTGTCTTTTTTATCATAGGTATTCTTCTCTGGTGACTATTTCCTCCTATTTTTACAAAACCTTAGTTATTTTTGGCCCTTCGCATTTCCTTATGAATTTCAGGATCACCTTGTAAATTTTCCAAAAACATACTGGGATATTCATGGGATTGTGTTGAATCCATATATTAATTAGGGGAGAATTTATATCTTAACAATAGTCTTCTGAGCCGTAATGTATCCATTTACTTATGTCTTTAAATGTTTTCTCAAATGATGATTTTAATATTCAATATAAAATTCTTTTACACTTTCATAGCTATATCTAGGCATTTGATTTCTTATATAATTTTAAGCAATGTCTTTTTCAGTCAAGGTTTCAACACAGAAATAGAATCAGTTTAAATATATATATATATAGATATACACACACACACACATATTTATTTAAAGAGAGAGAATGTGGGAGCAAGTCTGAAATCAACTGGGAAGGCTGAACAGGCAGACTGGAACTCTTCAGGATCAGCTAAAGTTGCAGCCACAGGCAGATTATATTCAGATGTATCTCAGGTCTGCTCTTAGGTTCTTTCAACAAACTCAATCAGGACCACCTGTGTTTAGGACGATCTTTTACTTCAGTTAATTATCATATCTACAAAATACATTCAGAGCGGTGTATATATTTGTATTTGAATACCTGGAGACTAGAACGTAGCGAAGTGGACACAGAACTGTATCACAGTGTCATTAAATTTCCTTTTCCATTTTTATATTGTATTTAATATTTATTGATAATACATTTATATTATTTGCAACATAATATACTCATATGCAATATATTTAAATACTTATTTTATGTTATATGTATATGCTTTTAAATTTATATTGTAATGGAAGCTTTATTTTTAATGGTGGAGACATTATAAACAAGCAAATCAGATAGTAATAAATGCCATGAAGAAAATTAAAGCAGGAGATGGGTAAACACATCTGTCTAATGAACTTGAGGTGGGGGAAGTAAGTTTAGAAGGCATGAAAAAAGGATGGAATAGGATGGCCAAGATGCACCCCTCCCAGGTAGCATGGGTGCTTGTGTGCAGTAAAGGAATGGCACAGGAAGATGGCTTGGATGGAGAGTCCAGGTTGTTCAGATGATAAAATTTCCCTTACAATTTAAATATCTGTTGCGAAATTAAAAAAAGTGGATTTTCATATCCTGGCTTGCTAAATTCACTTAATTCTAAGAGTTTGTTCATAAATTCCTTGAGTTCATTAAGTATCCAATCTTGTGTGTAAGTAATGAAAATTTTATTTCAACCTTTCTAAACCTTATGCCTTTAATTTCCTTTTCTTGTTTTATTGTACTCATTTGGACCTGCAGTTCAAATTTGATTAAAAGTGATAATACAAGTCATCCTGGGTGTTTTGTTTCTACTAGTCATGGTAAAATATTTTATTTTTACCATTGAATGTAATGTTTGCGGAAATCTTTTTTGAATGTATTTTCTTAGAATGAGCAAGTTGCCTTTTATTCCTATTTTGCTATAAATGTTTATTATGAACAGTTTTTAAGTTTCTCAAATACCAATTCTGCTTTTCTGCTTCTATTAATAGGGTCCTGATTTTTCTCTTTTTAACTTTGATACTGTGATGATTTTTGGATGATTTTTGGGTGATAAACCACCCTTGGATACCCAGGATGAAGATCGCCTGATTGTGATACAGTCTATTGTTTTATTTATTGCTAGATTTGAAATGTTAAATGTTTAGTAAGGGTTTTTTTAACATCTATATTCACGATAGAGATTTGTCTGTAATTTTTCTCTCTTTCAAAGTTCTGGTCAGATTTTGGAATCAAAGTTTTGCTGGTTTCCTAAAAAGTGTTGGGATATCTTTATTCTTATGTGTGTATGCACATAAATTTCATAAAGTTAATGCTATTTCTTTCTTAAATGCTGGATCTGGGATTTTTGTTATGGGAAAGTTTTAAGTAATGAAGTCAGTTTCTTCATAGATGTTGGACTATTAAAATTGTCTATGCATTATTTTTTCTGCTTTGGTAAATTATGTTTTCAAGCAATTGCTTTTTCTCTTTAAATTTTAAATTTAATTGTATATATTTGTTCATAATAACCTCACTAGTTTATAAATATCTTTAGGATCTCTTGCAATATGCCTCTTTTCCTTATATTAATAATTTCTGTTTTCTTTTTTCTTAACCAATCTTCTTAGACATTTATCAGTTTTCTTCAGCTTTTCAAAGAACACAGTTTTGCTTCTTTTGTTTTTCTATTTATATTTTTAAAGCTCAATTATTTATAACCTGATCTTTATTTTCTTCCTTATAATATTCTAAGGTTAAACTTTATTGTTATTTTTATAACTTCTTGTAAGTTTAAAATATGATTTTCAGTGTTTCCTTGATTCTAATATGAGAATATATAGATATATACACACACACACACACATACATATCCCACTAATTTCTATTAAAGCTATATACCAAAAAATTTTTACATATTTGTTGTATTTATTCTATTTCATCTTGAAATATTTAATACTTTTACTTGTGATTTTACCTTTGATCCATTGATTATTTAATAAGGTATTATATAATATATTCTATTTATTGTTTTGTTGTTGGTTTCTAAGCTACTTCCACTGATGTCAAGAAGATGCTTCAAATGATTTCCATCTTTATAAACGTGTTGAGGTTTTCTGTGTTGTGAAATTTTATTAAATGCTCCCTATACCCATTAAAAGAAAATAAATTCTGCCACTTTTGCTTGTTCTATGTATAACAAAAAGATCATGTTTCATTATGTTGATCACACTTTCTTTGTCTTTACTCATTTGTGTGTGTGTGCTCAATTATTCAGTCGTGTCCGACTCTTTGCAATCCCATGGATGGTAACCCATCAGACTCCACTGTCCTTGGAATTTTCCAAGCAGGAATACTGGAGTGGGTTGCCATTTCCTACTTCAGGGGATCTTCCTGACCTAGGGATCGAATCCACATCTCTTGTGTCTCCTACACTGGCAAGTGGATTCTTTACCACTGGGCCACCTGGATATGTGTGTTAATGTTTCATCCTTTTTTTATGTAGTGTTTTTGCCAAGACTGCTTGTCCATCCCACTAAGAAATAGAAGTCCTTCCATTCCTTTTTCTCAAACACCACATACACATTGTCAACTCTTAAATATATTTCCAGCTAGACCTTTCGTCTGAATCAAGTTACAATATCTAAATGTGTAATGAGTATCTTTACATTTCTCTGATACTTCACATTCATGTTAAAATTGAAATCATCTTCACCTCAAACTTCACCCCACTAGTCTTCCCATCTCATTGAAA
Source organism: Aepyceros melampus (assembly GCA_006408695.1). Taxonomy (NCBI): domain Eukaryota; kingdom Metazoa; phylum Chordata; class Mammalia; order Artiodactyla; family Bovidae; genus Aepyceros; species Aepyceros melampus. The sequence continues at coordinate 10,096 of SJXQ01011976.1, read as the reverse complement.
GAAGTATCAGTTAAATTTTTCATATAGAAAAAAAATAAGAGCATTAAGTTTAAACTCCATTCTTGATACCCATAACACATGCAGAAAGTTAATAAGTTCTACATTTTTGACATCTCTCTGATCTATCTCCTCTCCATATCCACAGATACTCCTCCATTATCTCCTGTTTGAACTCTTTCAGAACTTTTAGTTGGCTTTCTTGCCCTTAGGAAGAGTCTTATTCTCTCTTATTTGCTCTCCATATACTTGCCAGGGTTATCCTTATAAATCATAAATCTGATTTATTACTTCTCTACTTAAAATCCTTAAATAGCTTATTACCTGCAAGGTACAATTTAGACATTTAAGTCTTTGTGATAATGTTCTTTTCCCCCAGAACAACATTCTTGTATTCCATCTAGTGATTTTGTCCACTTGGAAAACATCTTTTCTATTTTGCAAGAATGAGTTTGTCAATTTCTTTGCCCATCCTCAACTGGGATGGCATATTTCCACCACTGTTCCATTACTTAGTCCAATCCAGCCTTCTATCACAAAACTTCTAAAACTTCATCTCATTTAATTTTAAAATCTGTGACATCCATGTACCCCAAGACTCTGAACAATTCAACAGCAAGAATTTTGACTGGTTTATCTTTGTGTAAGTCAGTACTGAACTTGACAGCTACTGGACATAGTAAATATCAGTTAATTGAGTAAATAGAAATGTAAAGAACGGCATGTGATTTGCTGTATTTTCACAGATTTGATGTGAAAAATTTTGTGTTCATTTTAATCCATTAATCTGATTATCTTCTATATTTGATCAGAAACAATGTTATTCTGTGAATAGCTCTGTTTTGTCTGTGAAGCCCTAACTGCTGTAGGCTATGTCTGTTATTTCAGTTAATCAGTTAAGTACCATAGAAATAAACAAGAGGATAAATGACTTAGACAGAATCTTTAATGTGACATCTCTCATGAGAATGGGTTCATTTTACTATGTAGCAGAGCAGAGAGAGTAATAACAGTCATGAAGGTGATCCTGAGAATAACTGCCTTTAGAATTCCCACAGGTTAAACTCATCATCTCCCCACAACCCTCTCTCCTTTCCCACTCTCCTTCACAGTGAGTAGAACCATCATTCATATGGTTGCAAAATCACACCTGTCATGGTCAGTTTTTTACTTACTCCTTTGTTTCACCCTACATGCTTCAATCCGTTACTAAGTCCTATGGATCTTACCTCTAAAATAGTTCCCACATCTGTCAATTCCCTTCCCTTTTCACTGCCATCACCCTCATCCAAGACACCACCAGCATGTGTAATTCCTTGTGCATGCGTGCTAAGTCGCTTCAGTAGTGTCTGACTCTTTGTGACCCTATGGACCATAATCCACCATGCTCCTCTGTCCATGGGATTCTCCAGGCACAAATACTGGAGTGGGTTGCCATGCCCTCCTCCAGGGGATCTTCCTGGCCCAAGGATCAAACTCATATTTCTTACATCTCCTGCATTAGGTGGGTTCTTTACCATTAATGCCACAGGGAAAGCCCATGTAATTCCTTACCATAATATTTCTTGTATACTTCATTCTTCTCTGTCACCAATAGGCTGTAAACTTCCTGAGAACAGTATATTTCTGATACTCTATTTGTCTACAAACACGTTGTCCTCAAATATGAAAGTAGGTGCTGGAGAAGGGAATAGCAGTCCACTCCAGTATTCTTGCCTGAAGAATCCCATGGACAGAGGAGCCTGGTGGGCTACAGTCCAAAGAGTCGGACACCACTGAGTGACCAACACTACTACTACCCCAAAGTCTTCTATTTGCATTTTAACAATAGCCTCCCAGGAATGATGCTTTAGGACAAGGCTTCCCAAGAGATAGTATCTACAACACTAGTCAGGTATTCTGGGTTAAATAACTGGGGAAGCTCAAACTTTATCTTCTTGTTGTATATAGTATCCGTTTACTATATTAAAGATTTTGAAACATACTGCAATAAAGCTTACAGATTAATTGTATATAGCCCAGTATTTCCCACACTTACTGGACCAGAGAACTTATTGTTCATGGCATATCCTTTAAAGTCTTGCTGAATGGTGTTTTTTGGGCACAGTGTATAAAATGACTCATAAATGATCAACTTTGAATTCTGTCCAATGTAGGACAGTTATAAAGAGCAAGCAGGGCTTGGGTTAGCCCTGAAATACTTTTGAAAGCTGAGGGTGTCTTCCAAATGACCTCAACAACTTCTTAACACACTATGGCATCCAAGGATCAACTCCTTGGTCTAACGTTTAGTCTTTCCAGTGTTGTTTCATCCCTGATTATTTGAGTACCCTTGCTGACTTTACACAACAATGCTTCTGTTGGGAATACCAGGTGATCCATCCTGTTTCTTCTTCCCATAAAAACGTTTTTGTTTTCTTTGTCAGTCCCACTGTAGCCCATTAGTTCTGTTTGATTATTTTTCCCTGGGTAGAATGAGAAACTTCATTTATTTATTTTTATTAAATTAATTTTAAATTTTTAATTGGAGGCTAATTACTTTACAATATTGTGGTGGTTTTTGCCATACATCAACATGAATCAGCCACGGGTGCACATGTGTCTCCCCATCCTGAACCTCCCTTTCACCTCCCTCCTTGCTCCATTCCTCTGGGTTGTCTCAGAGCACCAGCTTTGAGTCCCTTGCTTCATGCATTGAACTTGCACTGTTTTACATATGGTAATATACATGTTTCAATGCTATTCTCTCAAATCATCCCACCCTCACTTTCTCCCACATAGTCCAAAAGTCTGTTCTTTACATCTGTGTCTCTTTAGCTATCTTGCATATAGGGTCAATGTTACTGTCTTTCTAAATTCCATATATATGCATTAAGATACTGTATTGGTGTTTCTCTTTCTGACTTACTTTGCTCTGTATAATAGGCTCCATTTTCATCCACCTCTTTGAACTGACTCAAATGCATTCTTTTTTATAGCTGAGTAATATTCCATTGTGTATATGTACCACAACTTCCTTATCCATTTGTCTGCTGATGAACATCTAGGTTGCTTCCATGCCCTGGCTATCATAAACAGTGCTGCAATGAACATTGGGGTACACATGTCTCTTTCAATTCTGGTTTCCTCAGTGTGTATGCCCAGTGGTGGGATTGCTGGGTCATATGGAAGTTCTGTCTCCAGTTTTTTAAGGAATCTCCACACTGTTCTCCATAGTGGCTGTACTAGTTTGCCTTCCCACCAACAGTGTAAGAGGGTTCCCTTTTCTCCACACCCTCTCAGCATCTATTGTTTGCAGGCTTTTTGATGGCAGCCATTCTGACCGGCATGAGGTGGTACCTCACTGTGCTTTTGATTTGCATTTCTCTGATAATGAGTGATGTTGAGCATTTTTACATGTGTTTGTTAGCCATCTGTATGTCTCCTTTGGAGAAATGTCTGTTTAGTTCTTTGGCCCACTTTTTGATTGGGTCATTTACTTTTCTGGTATTGAGCTGCATGAGCTGCTTGTATATTTTGGAGGTTAATTCTTTATCAATTATTTCATTTGCTATTATTTTCTCCCAGAATGAGAAACTTTTTGAGTTGCACTACTCAGCTGCCTTCCTTCAAAGTTGGCATAAATAATTTTTAGGAGAAAACATTCCCAATCATCATAAGAGGACTCTGGTTCTCTTGTGTGGGCATTTTTGTATGTGAAGCAGAAAGAGAGAGAGAAAGAAAAAGAGACAGAAAGGTGGAGATATTCATTTTTATATACCTCTTCTTTAGTGTCTGTAAAAATCAGAACTATTCAATAGCTTGGGAGCTTCCCTGGCCCATGGAAAGCCCTTGGAGACTTTGTAACACTCATGTCACCCTATCACTGACCCAAGGCCATGCATATCTTGTCTCACCATCTTCCAATCCTCAATCTCATTATTCCCACATCTGCCAAGAAGACAATTGGTATCACGTCTGTCATCACGTGGAAGTCTCCTGGCAGAGAATTATCACCTTTGCGTTAGTCTCTCCTTCCAAGAAAGGGTGTCCCTCTCCTTTATAAGACAAATTCCTACTCTGGAAATTTCTTCTCTCCAAGATCCTGAGGGATCTTGCTGCTATATTTTCCTCCTACTTATGTATTCATTCACAAATAGTTATTAAACTATTCCTATGCTCCAGTCACTGTCCAAGGTACTAGGATTTGCAATTGAGAATGAAAGAGTAACTATTCCTGCCCTCATGAAGCTCACTCATTTCTGTTCTTGAATGTCTTCCTCTGCACTGTCTCTTTCCTTCCCCTCAGCCCTCAAAACCAGCCAAGAGTTTCACATATAGAGAAAAGCAGTTGTCCTTTCAATGGTCATCTGATTCCTGTCACACACCGCCCCTACTCCTTTCCCCACAGTTTGTAAAATGACCTTTCTAAAGCACAGATACGATTCCCCACTACCTACACGCTGAAGCTCCAATTTCTTAGTAAAGCATACGAGACCCTTCACAATATGGCTCTAGTCTGGTGTCTTGATCTAACTTGCTCCAACTCCTCACTACAAACCCTGTGCTCAAAGCTGGGACTAGAGTGAGGTGTCTAAGATAGGAACGTAAGAGTGAATACCTCCTTAAATTTTTGTATCCTGGGTACTTCACTCAGCTTATCTGAGTCCCAACCCTGCTTATCTTGGGGCCACACTTATCTTGGGGCCCCCAAATACACAATGTGACTTTACATCTCTGTGCCTTTGCAGCATTTGCTTTGTTTCCACCATCCCCTCCTTTCTTATAATTAAAGGCAACTTTAAAATGTTTTAGTTATGTTTGAGTCACACCTTAATAGAGTAGAAGCCCCGAGAGAACAGGCATCATATCTATGTTGCTCACTGTTGTATTTCCAGCAATTAGGAAAAGGAAGGATAAAATGAATCCACTTCAAAAGCCACTTCATCCATGGAATCCTGTGTGACACTTCTGTCCCTCTGCAAATTCAATCTCTATTCCTTTTCTGCTACAAAAATCTTCAAGAATATAATTCGGTTGTAGCTTTATCACATTGTAAGATATTTACATTGAGTATCTCTCTTTGACTATATATCTATTTAAATAAATGTTTTTGTGTTAGGACAGTTTAGATTCACAGAGTCATTGCAAAGGTAACATAGAGTTTTTGTCTACTGAACAGCCAGTTTCTCCTGTTATTAACATCTTACAATAGTATGGCACATGTTTCACAATTAGTGATCCAATTTTGATACATAATTATTAAAGTTCCTACTTTGTTCATATTTCCTCTGTTTTTCACTGATGTCTCCTTTCTGTTCCATGATATTTCACCCAGGATACCACATTATATTCAGATGCCACATCTCTTTAGGCTCCTCTGGCTTGTGATAACTTTTCAGCCTTCCCTTATTTTTGATGACAATTTTAATGATTACTGGTCATGCATTTTGTGTGATGGATTTCATAATTTTCTTATTTTTTTCATAACTAGACTAGAGTGACATATATTTGGATGGAATACCTCAGAGATAAAGTGCCATTCTCACCACATCCTATCAAAGGTATAATATCAATATACGTTAACCTTGATTATCTGGTTTAAAGTAATGTTTGCCAAGTTCTCCTCTGCAAAGTTACCCCTTTCCCCTCTCTTTCATACTGTCTCTTTTGGAACAAAGTCGCTATGCGCAGCCCACACTTAAGGACTGGGAAGTCGTGCTTTACCTCCTTAAGGGTGAAGCATCTGTGTAAGTTATTTGGAAATCTTCTGCACCTGAGATTTGCCTATTATTCTTGTTTATTTAGTAATTTATGTCAGTATTTATTTATATCAAAAGTTTTATGCTTTTAGATTACAAGCTTATACTATTTTGCTGCTTGCATTGTTCTAGCCTAGATTATTGAGAGGTATTTCAGTTAGCTCCTGTATGCTTTTCACACTATCTCATTTTATTTTTTTTTTAGCATTTTTTAAAAATTTCTGGCATTACGAGATACTCCAAAATGATCTTGTATAATTCTTGTGCCAAGTTAGGAGCAGCCATTTCTTCAAGAAGCCCTGGTTTGAAAAGCTATGTCCACACAAAAACATGTAGGAATGGTAATCTATTTTATGATTCCATTTAATTTACCTGGCAAAAATCATATGGATCTTGTCAGATGAGGATGAGCTAATATAAAATTAGCAAGAAATAACTCTTACTCATGCTTCTCTACCAGATATGGTATTCTTACTCTGATGAATCATTTTGAATGTATCCTCTGATATTTGGTATGTGACTTTTTTTTTTTTATAAAACTAAAGAAGGATTTGTTTCAATATTAATCAGAAAGAAGGATGAGGAGTTATTCTCATTCACCTGGATAGACAGAAGCCTATACTAATAATAGTCTTCATTAAGGTTTATTTGAACTCTTTAGCTCTTTGTAAGAATATTCTCAAGAGAATTTGATGGTCTGGAAAGTCTATAGGATCTCATGCTAGTCCACTAATATTGATAAGCAATTTACTTGGCTCTGATAAAAAAGAAGTGGCAAATGTTCTGGATTCATGATTCCAGAGGGTGGTAAATAAATCTCATAAGGACACAGGGACTTGTTGAATTCACAGGGACACATTGGTGAATTTTTAAAGGATCAAGTTATCTGGGCCACATAGGCATGCATCTTCCTTGAAAAGGACATGTTATTGTACCTTGCATCTCTTACTACTGAGAAAGTACTACAACACTTGGTAGGTCTTTTTGGATTTTGGAGATTACATGTACTGTAATTGCGAATACTGGCCTGACCCATCCAAGTGATGACTTTGACATGTTAAGTGGTGCTAAAGGCAAGAAGAGGCATTGAGGAAGTTCTCCCTGTAGTAAGGGGGACACTGTCTCAGGATAAACCATCTAGCAGATCCCATGGAGTCAGAGATGTTTGTGGTAGATTAAGATGCTAGGTAGAATCTTTGGTGGACCTGAACAGTGAAGGTGAAGCACAAATCCCTAGGATTCTGAAGTAAGTCCACTCTGCCACAGAAATATATACTATTCAGAAAGAAGCTCATACATGCCATTCAGTTCTGATAGAGAATGAATGAGTGTCTGTCCATGGGACATTAATCAACTATGCAGCCCTCATGAACTGGGTTCTGTCAGAGCTACCAGGCCATAAGACTGGGCCATCACAGGAGCAATCCATAGTATGGTAGAAGTAATGTATTTGGAATTACATCTATGTCCAGGGAGCATGAGTAAGTCACAGACCAGTGCCTCAGTCCTTATTGTTGTAATAAGGCCTCTCTTTCAGATCACATTTATGGCCTCATGAGGCATTCTCTATACCTGGTTGACAGAGGAAGAAAATGCGTGGGTTTGCTTCCTGTGTTGATGTGAACCAAAAATGAACAGCAACTGTACTACAGTCCCACTCATAGGCAACTGTGAAATACAGTAGTAAAGAGACATGCTTCTGGTCTGCAGAGCTGATCAATCATCCTCTTTGGGTGAAGACATAACTAAGCATATGTATGGACTTCTGAGCAGTAGCCAATAGTTTGACTGGTTGGCCAAGTTGTTGGAAGAAGAAGGACTGGAAGGTTAAGGCAAAAGGGGAGGCATGAGGGTGGAATGAAAGGTGTGCACACAGTGCTGGGATCTTTGTCTCACAGCAATGCTCGTGAGAGGACAGCCACTGAAAAAGAAGAAACACTAAGCAAGTCAACAGGATGACTTGTTCAGTAGATATCAGCCAGCCTCTCTGTTTGGCATATGAGCACTTGCACAATGCACCTATGAATGGAGTAATCATGATATCAGAGATAGAAACTATATATTGGACCAACAACATGGGTGCTCTCTTGCCAAGACTTATTAGCTACAACCATTTGGTATCTGGAGTATCTTTTTGATCTTTCAGTACCAGAACCAATGATAAAACCTCAGTTTAGTACTTTAACTTGAAGAAGAGACAAACCAGACATTTGGTGGCAAGTTGATTACTTCCTGCACTGTAAGGAGCAATCATTTATTTTACCTATGACTTACTTGTACTCTGAGTAAGGAGTTCCCTTTCCTGCCTGCAGTGATCAGCCAACTCTACCATCTGAGTTTCCAAAGAAGTCTGATTTACCAACATGAGGTCCTTAATAATATTACCCCGCATTAATGAATTCACTCATCACAAAGAGAGAATGACAATGAGTGTGTCACTATGTAATCCACTAGTTCTATCATATCCCACATTACCCAGAAGCTGCCAGCCTGAAAGAGTACTGCCATAGTCACTTGAAGGATCAGATAAAGTAACATCTTAAATATGATGCCTATGATTTGGGTACTCTGTTCTTTAATGAAGCAGTCTATGTCTTGAATGAATCATCATTATATGCTGCTTTATGTCCAACAGGTAGACTACATAGATATGGGGGAAATGGGTGGAAGGAATGGCCCCACTCACCATCATTCCTAATGACTCACTTGGAAACTTTAAGTTCTGTCATTCTAAATGGCCTGGTTTCTAGAAGGTAGATGCATCTCCCAGGGGACACTGTCTCATTCCTAATAAGCCTAAAGATACAGCTGCCACCTGGTAATTTGGGGGTTCTCATTCCAATAGAACAGCAGGCAAAGAAAGAGATTAATATACTGGAAAAGGTAACTTGACCATCATGAGTAGGTAGAATTGTTACTCTGACATCCATTTGTTGACTGTGAATGGACAATGGACCTGAAAAGAAGGAGCTGGAGCACAGAGAGGCCAGTCATTTTCCTGCTATATTCAGCCTCCCAGAGATCCTGAGCTCCTCAGGACTGATTTTACCTACACAACAATAAGCTTAGAATGTGGCAGGGATGAAGGTTATTCCCAAGGTGACCTCCAGAAAGCATCTACAGAAAGCATCACTGTACAGGGAGGTGGGAGGAGGGTGGTTCAGGAAGGAGGGGACCTATATATGCCTATGGCTGGTTCATGTTGATGTATGGTAGAAACCATCACAATATTATAATTATCTTCCAATTGCAATAAATAAAATTTAAAAAAAATCCCCAACCATTACAAGGCCTGCAGATTGGCTCCACTCTCAGGGAAGGAAATGTATTCGTTAATATGGGCCAAGAGGGAATATGGCAATCAGGCTTTGAATGTCAAGAAATAGTGTACAGAGTTTACTCAAAAGTCAAATTGAAGAAATTGTTCAGTGCTGACTGAAATGGCCTCTTCTGGAGTTTGTGAGAATTTGACTTCATCAACCAGAAGAGGTATCAGCTTGATACATCCGAGTTTTCCTTTTTTTTTGTATTCTATTACTTGGCACTTAGTATTCCTCACATTGTTCCATATTTGTTCAATGTTCCTTATTTGCTGAGTACCTGCAGTGTGCCAGGCTCTGTGTGGTTCAAGTAGTTGTGGGACTGGGGAAGTGAGATTGGGGGCCAAGACAAGACACAACGTTGAGTTAGCTATGGCACCTTTCTTTGAGGAGCTTGAGATCCAGCAAGGCAAACAGAACTTTGATCAAAAGCAGTGTAAATGGTATGGACCTAACAGAAGCAGAAGATATTAAGAAGAAGTGGCAAGAATCCACAGAAGAACTGTACAAAAAAGATCTTCATGACCCAGATAATCACGATGGTGTGATCACTCACCTAGAGCCAGACATCCTGGAATGTGAAGGCAAGTGGGCCTTAGAAAGCATCACTACGAACAAAGCTAGTGGAGGTGATGGAATTCCAGTTGAGCTGTTTCAAATCCTGAAAGATGATGCCTATGAAAGTGCTGCACTCAATATGCCATCAAATTTGGAAAACTCAGCACTGGCCACAGGACTGGAAAAGTTCAGTTTTCATTTCAATCTCAAAGAAAGGCAATGCCAAAGAATGCTCAAACTACCTCACAATTGCACTCATCTCACAAGCTAGGAAAGTAATGCTCAAAATTCTCCAAGCCAGGCTTCAACAATACATGAACTGTGAACTCCCTGATGTTCAAGCGGTTTTCGAAAAGGCAGAAGAACCAGAGATAAAAGTGCCAACATTCAACATCAACATCGCCAACATCAAAAAAGCAAGAGAGTTCCAGAAAAACATCTATTTCTGCTTTATTGACTATGCCAAAGCCTTTGACTGTG